>NW_026494965.1:0-20043 GCF_026875155.1 Cherax quadricarinatus
AACTTCGCTGAATCCCCTTTTATACATTTACTTTTTCCCAACCCTAATGTTGCAACCTGCTTGTTTCCCACACACACCCATACCTCTATCTTCCAATCAGTTTAAAATCATAGGCATTTTCACCAATGGCCTTCTCAATCGAGTCTGCAAGTGCTACCCCCCCTGCCCCAGAGAGATGTACCCCATCCCTTGCATACATATCATGTTTGCCATAAAAGTTGTTCCAGTTGTCAATGAATGGGATTGCAAGTTCCTTGCAGTATCTGTCTAGCCAGCAATTTACCCCAAATTGCCCTAGACAACCATTCATTTCCTACTCCCTTCTAGGCAAGATGCTACATTGATTGGGATCCCTCCCTTAGATTTAATGAAATCTATAGTGACCTGTACTTATTAGCGCTTTTCTCTCCTACCCTTTCCAACATCATTTCCACCAGCACTGAGACAGATAATGGGCTTGTTCCCATTCCCTGACATGATATTATCCAGCCTGTTGACAATGTCCCCAACACCAGCTCCGGGAAGCACACACTATCTCTCTCTTTTATTCCTATTACAAAAAGCATGGTCAATATATCTTCCCTGAGAGTCACCAACCACAAGAATGCGCTTCCCTCCATTAGCAGGGGCAGTAGTCCCCTTTTACCTTCACTGGCCCACTGAAGTACATTCATCCTGAAGAACGAGAAGCGTTTTCCCTACCTTCAGATCTTCACTCTTAACTTTCCTTACTCTGATGCGCCTCCCATTACTGTGAACCACTCGCCACTTGTAGCAGGTGCTGGGCTGCACCTCACTGCTGGTAGCCTTGCTACCTCCCCAACTACAGCCTCCTCACAGCGAGAGACAGACTGCACCTCACTGCTAGAACCCTTTTCCCCACAACTCCAGCCACCTCACACTCTCTCCCAGACCCATTGAGGGGGACCTTCAGCGTGTTCCTTCTTTTCTTATGTTCTTAAAAGTAATGTGAAGGACCTGGATGTAGTATTGTTCGAAGATTTCACCTTCAAGGACCACAACAATGCCATTATCACATCTGCAACGAAACTGATAGGATGGACAATGAGAACATTCAAGACAAGGGATGCTAAGCCAATGATGACTCTTTTTTGATCACTTGTTCTCTGTAGGCTGGAATACTGCTGTTCATTAACATCCCCATTCAAGGCAGGTGAAATTGCAGATCTAGAGAATGTACAGAGAACCTTTACTGCACGTATAAGTTCCATCAAACACCTTAACTACTGTAAACGCCTGGAAGCACTTAACTTGAACTCACTGGAGAGTAGGCGAGAAAGATGTATCATAATCTACACCTGGAAGATTCTGGAGGGACTGGTTCCTAATCTGCACACATAAATCTCTCTCTACGAAAGCAAAAGACTTGGCAGGCGATGCAATATACTCCCAGTGAAAAGTAGGAAAAGGCTCGGGTTAGGACAAGACCGGAGAACCTAATACAGAATACAGCCTGGTTGATCAGGCCCTGATCCACAGGGAGGCCTTGTCGTGGACCGGGCCGCGGGGACGTTGATCCCCAGAATGCCCTCCAGGTAGACTCCAGGTAGACAATAAATATGCCTAACTGCTGCACATGTGTCTTAATCATCAAAATATCTGGTAACTTACTCCTGAACCGGTAGTAGAATGTTGAGTCTGAGCTTCTCCGCTGATGATGGCCCCCACTTCACACTGATACATTTCATTATCAGATGGACGATATCCACCCTGTAGTCACCTATATGGGACTACCGGGGTCGAGTCACAGCTCCTGGCTCCGCCTCTTCTCTGTGTGATGGAACAAGAACATAATGGAGGAACACTGCAGAATGCCTACTGGCCCATACAAGGCAAAAAGAAACGTTGTTTCACTTTTAAAACTGTCGCATCGCAGTGTAGCACCAACTGAGATGTATCCAGTTCTGCGAAACAGAAGAAATTTCCAGTTTTGGTTCCCCCATTTTCCTCTGTCCCCCCCCTCCACTACTTCCCATTACTTTTTCCCCCTCCCCCGACTTCCCCCCCCATATCCTCCCCCACTTTCCACGTCGTCATCGGGAACAACAACCCCTGCGAGGCTGTGTGACTCACCACTCAATTCACCACTTATACCTGTCTGGTAACACCCCCTTTTCCCCCCCGTTTCCCTCACTTCCCTCTCCCCCCTTTTCCCCTCATTCACCCCCCCTGTTTCCTCTACCACCTTCCCCCGTCCCCCACTTTTAAAACCCCCCCTTTTCTCACTTCACCTCCCCCCCCTTTCTCTCATTCCCTCCCCCCCCTTTTTCTACTTCACCTCCCCCTTCCTCTCCTTACCCCTTCCACTTTCTCCATTCACCTCCCCCCTCCTTCACTTCCCTCCATTTTCCCCCACTTTCCCCCCCCCCTTTCCTCAATTACCTCCCCTTCCTTCACTTTACCTCCCCCCCTTTTCCCCCTACCTCCCCCCTTTCCCCTCACTTCACTCCCCCCTTCCTTCACTTCACCCCCCCCCCTTCCTCTCACTTTACCCCCCCCTTCCTCTCACTTCACCTCCCCCTTTCCCCTCATTTCACCCCCCCCCTTCCTTCACTTCACCTCCCTCTTCCTCTCACTTTCCCCCCCCTCCCCTTTACTTCACCTCCCCCCCTTCCTCTCACTTCACCTCCCCCCCTTCCTCTCACTTCACCTCCCCCCCTTCCTCTCACTTCACCTTCTCCCCTTCCTCTCACTTCACCTCCCTCCCTTCCTCTCACTTCACCTCCCTCCCTTCCTCTCACTTCACCTCCCCCCCTTCCTCTCACTTCACCTTCCCCCCTTCCTCTCACTTCACCTTCTCCCTTCCTCTCACTTCACCTCCCTCCCTTCCTCTCACTTCACCTCCCTCCCTTCCTCTCACTTCACCTTCTCCCCTTCCTCTCACTTCACCTCCTCCCTTCCTCTCACTTCACCTCCCTCCCTTCCTCTCACTTCACCTCCCTCCCTTCCTCTCACTTCACCTTCTCCCCTTCCTCTCACTTCACCTTCCCCCCTTCCTCTCACTTCACCTTCTCCCCTTCCTCTCACTTCACCTCCCTCCCTTCCTCTCACTTCACCTCCCTCCCTTCCTCTCACTTCACCTCCCCCTCCCTTCCTCTCACTTCACCTCCCTCCCTTCCTCTCACTTCACCTCCCTCCCTTCCTCTCACTTCACCTTCTCCCCTTCCTCTCACTTCACCTTCCCCCCTTCCTCTCACTTCACCTTCTCCCCTTCCTCTCACTTCACCTCCCTCCCTTCCTCTCACTTCACCTCCCTCCCTTCCTCTCACTTCACCTCCCTCCCTTCCTCTCACTTCACCTTCTCCCCTTCCTCTCACTTCACCTCCCCCCTTTCCTCTCACTTCACCTTCCTCACTAACCACCCTAAACATCAGTTTTACTCACTTTCTTCAACTTTATCTTCACTTCTAAGTTCACTAAACTCTAACACAATCTGATTGACATTCCTTCAACATTTGAGCCGTGCAGAGGCCCATCAGGGGTGGGGAGGGAGGCAGGGATCGCTGTTGGTGAGGTGGGACGGGTTGTGAGGGTCGGGTGGTAGGGGTGGTTGGTGGTATTGTGGTAGGGGTACTGGTGGGCCATTGGGTGGTGATGAGGGAAAGGGGAGAGGAGGGAGGGGTGGTGGGAACGGGAGACGTGGTGTAAAGTGGGGTGATAGGGAGTAAGGGAGAGGGAAGGAGGGGGGTGACGCCATACCGGAGGCACGTTAATAAAAGAAGGGGGTGAGAGTGGGGAGGGGGAATGGGGGTTTAACAGGAGGAGGGGGCAGCTGACGTCAACACTCCCGACCTTTCCTACCAGCCAGTCATCCCAGGGTCACGTGATCTCCCCTGGAATGTACACCTCGGCAGCTTCTCTCTCCCACCCTCCACCGACCCCACCAACTCGTCACTGGAGAGTTCACCGCTGTGGTGGTGCATGCCATTACTACTGCGCCAGCAGCGGCACGGCAACACTGACAATCTGTGAGGAAAGTTGCAGCCGCTGCCTAGCCGCAGGCGGCCAGGCTGTGCTGCACCACCACCACCACCACCACGAACGCAAGAACGCACCGCACGCCTTAACACGTCACCGATACGTCACACAGCACACGCGCACGAGCATCCGCTGACATATACACACGCACACACCCGCTCACATCCACACATGCCGCGCACTTATTCAAACAGTGAGAATCTAGTGGAAAGGGGGAGTGATAGGAACGGTTAAAGAGGGAGGAGACAGAGGGAGGAATGAGTGACAACACCCATCCCGGGTCGCACACTCAGAGAAAGTAAATAACCACGTCACTTGTAAAAAAAGAAATAAAGAATTTTAAGAAATAGGACGATAAAACGATGTGAGTTTTACTTAGCACATACACGAAGGTAAGACAACAGATGTATCCTCAATAAAGGTGGTAGAAAAGCAATAGCAAAGAATTATAGACCAATAGCTCTAACGTCATAATAATCTTTGAAAGGGTTTCTAAGAAGAATGATCGCAAATCACTTGGATTCCCAACAGTTGCACAATTCAGGGCAACATGTGTTTGAAGCCGGTCAATCCTGACTCGCAGCTACTGGACCGCTATGATAGTCTTGGATGCACTGGAAGATAAACAGAATGCAAATGCAAGTTTATTCAGGTTTAGGTATAAATAAATAGTTACATAAATTATCATACAGAGCAGCATATGTGTAGATGACCTAGGATAACCCAAGAAAGTATCATATAGTCTACCTGGAGACTACCTGGAGGGAATTCCGGGGATCAACGTCCCGCGGCCCGGTCCACGACCAGGCCTCCGGTGGATCAGGCCTGATCAACGAGGCTGTTACTGCTGGCCGCACGTAATCCAATGTACGAACCACAGCCCGGCTGATCCGGCACCGTCTTTAGGTATCTGTCCAGCTCCCTCTTGAAGACAACCAGGGGTCTTCCCGTAATGCCCCTTATTGCTGGTGGGAGGCTGTTGAACAGTCTTGGTCCCCGGACACTTATTGTGGTTTCTCTTAGTGTACCAGTGACGCCCCTACTTTTCACTGGGGGTATGTTGCATCGCCTGCCAAGTCTTTGCTTTCGTATGGAGTGATTGCTGTGTGCATATTAGGGACCAGTCCCTCCAGAATCTTCCAAGTGTAGATTATGATATATCTCTCTCGCCTGCGCTCTAGTGAGTACAAGTCAAGTGCTTCCAGGGGCTCCCAGTAGTTAAGGTGTTTGATGGAACTTATACGTGCAGTGAAGGTTCTCTGTACATTCTCTAACTCTGCAATTTCACCTGCCTTGAATGGGGATGTTAATGTACAGCAGTATTCCAGCCTAGAAAGAATAAGTGATTTAAAAAGGATCATCAATGGCTTAGCATCTCTTGTCTTGAATGTTCTCATTATCCATCCTATCAGTTTCCTAGCAGATGTGATAGTGGCATTATTGTGATCTTTGAAGGCGAGATCCTTTGACATTATCACTCCCAGGTCCTTTGCATTACTTTTTCGCTATATTGTATGGTTAGAATCTGTCGTATACTCTCATACATTTTTAATTTCCTCAAGTTTCCCTTATCTGAGTAGTTCAAATTTCTCCTCGTTGAACTTCAATTTATTTTGAGTGGCCCATTCGAAGATATGGTTGATGTCCGCTTGGAGTCTTGAAGTGTCTTCGATGGAGGCCACTGCCATGGTGATCCGGGTGTCATCTGCAAAGGAAGACACAGAGCTATGGCGTACATCTCTGTCTATGTCAGAAATGAGGATGAGAAATAAAATGAGAGCGGGTACTATGCCTTGTGGAACAGATTTTTTTACCGTTCTGTTTACTATTACTCTTTGTGTTCTATTTGTCAGGAAGTTGTGTAATTGATGGGTATCTAGGTGGTTGGCGATCTTGTGTCTTAGAACCTTCTCAAAGATTTTTATGATATTGGATGTTAGTGCTGTCGGTCTGTAGTTCTTCGCAATTGCTTTACTGCCACTTTTGTGCAGAGCATTTCGGGCAAATTAGGCCAATTTTGTCCCAGTATGAGACCTACACCAGTCGACGATATTCCAGATGCCTATTTTACTGATAGCTGTGCATAGACAGTAGGTGCCGTAAGGAAACACGTCCTAATGTTTACTCCAAATTGCAAAGTGCCAACGAGGAAAGTGTCCAGGTCATACCGAAACTCCACCATGGAAAAGTCTGACCTGGAACAGAAATCTAACATTCGAATTACAATCACACGAATCACTCTTTGCCTATCCTTTACAGTGAAGCACCATTAAAATCTATGATCAGTCGGACGAGGCATTTTGCAGATATCCTCAAATGTTCCATAGAGATCCAGGATCTGTAATTCAACTCCATCAGTCATGATGAAAATCTGAGCAGAGTGCGACATGACATATTGACAAAAATTATTACTCCACTGAAGATATGATCAGTTTAGTATGAGATCCTCAAACAATTTCTCATCGCATTACTGAAAAAAAATCAGGGGATCTGCTAGAGAGTAACATCTTAACAGTGTATAAACAAAAGAGGATGCCTGTAGCAGGTCACAGATTTTTCTGTAGCAGGTCACAGATTTTTCTCGTTCAAGATTTCTGTTAGATAACTTGAGAATGTCTCTTTTGTTCAGTTTCTAACTTTCAGTGCAAGTGTATTTTAGAGGAATGTTTGGAATATTATAGAGCCGTGCTTTAGCTAATCTGTAATTATTTTATGGAGTAGTTAACAAGTGGTTGTTGTATGGCGTAGCTGACAAGTGGTTGTATGGCGTAGCTAACAAGTGGTTGTATGGCGTAGCTAACAAGTGGTTGTATGGCGTAGCTAACAAGTTGCTAAATGGCGTAGCTAACAAGTGGTTGTTGTATGGTGTAGCTAACAAGTTGTTGTATGGCGTAGTTAACAAGTTGTATGGCGTAGTTAACAAGTTGTCGTATGGCGTAGCCAACAAGTGGTTGTTGTATGGCGTAGCCAACAAGTGGTTGTATGGCGTAGTTAACAAGTGGTTGTATGGCGTAGTTAACAAGTGGTTATTGTATGGCGTAGTTAACAAGTGGTTGTTGTATGGCATAGCTAACAAGTGGTTGTATAACGTAGTTAACAAGTGGTTGTTGTATGGCGTAGTTAACAAGTGGTTGTATGGCGTAGTTAACAAGTGGTTGTATGGCGTAGTTAACAAGTGGTTATTGTATGGCGTAGTTAACAAGTGGTTGTTGTATGGCATAGCTAACAAGTGGTTGTATGGCGTAGTTAACAAGTGGTTGTTGTATGGCGTAGTTAACAAGTGGTTGTTGTATGGCGTAGTTAACAAGTGGTTGTTGTATGGCGTAGTTAACAAGTGGTTGTTGTATGGCATAGTTAAGTGGTTGTATGGCATAGTAAACAAGTGGTTGTATGGCGTAGTTAACAAGTGGTTGTTGTATGGCGTAGTTAACAAGTGGTTGTATGGCGTAGTTAGCAAGTGGTTGTTGTATGGCGTAGTTAACAAGTGGTTGTTGTATGGCATAGTTAACAAGTGGTTGTTGTATGGCGTAGTTAACAAGTGGTTGTTGTATGGCGTAGTTAACAAGTGGTTGTATGGCGTAGTTAACAAGTGGTTGTATGGCGTAGTTAGCAAGTGGTTGTTGTATGGCATAGTTAACAAGTGGTTGTTGTATGGCATAGTTAACAAGTGGTTGTTGTATGGCGTAGTTAACAGGTGGTTGTTGTATGGTGTAGTTAACAAGTGGTTGTTGTATGGCGTAGTTAACAAGTGGTTGTTGTATGGCGTAATTAACAAGTGGTTGTATGGCGTAGTTAACAAGTGGTCGTTGTATGGCGTAGTTAACAAGTGGTCGTTGTATGGCGTAGTTAACAAGTGGTTGTTGTATGGCGTAGTTAACAAGTGGTTGTTGTATGGCATAGTTAACAAGTGGTTGTTGTATGGCATAGTTAACAAGTGGTTGTTGTATGGCATAGTTAACAAGTGGTTGTTGTATGGCGTAGTTAACAAGTGGTTGTTGTATGGCGTAGTTAACAAGTGGTTGTTGTATGGCATAGTTAACAAGTGGTTGTTGTATGGCATAGTTAACAAGTGGTTGTTGTATGGCGTAGTTAACAAGTGGTTGTATGGCGTAGTTAACAAGTGGTTGTATGGCGTAGTTAACAAGTGGTTGTATGGCGTAGTTAACAAGTTGTATGGCGTAGTTAACAAGTGGGTGAAGCAACAAGCACAACAAAGTAAGACATTGTTTACGTTTCATTTCTTCAATTTTGTAAGCTCAGTTATCTGAGATATTTCTGTGAGATAACTTTAGATTCTTCAGATTCAGATTTTCTCCTCTGGTGTATTCTTCATATTGAAAAGTATGTTTGTTTTTAAGTAGGTATTAATTTGCTAATTATATTTACAGAAGAGATGAATTTATTTTCCATACAATAATTTGAAAATATCTCTCGAACTGTTTCAAATTTAGTGCTGATGAATCAAAGGCAAGGAAAGATGCAGATTAATTTTAAAGTAGATAAAAAAATCTCGATTTTATAAAATATATATTGCCGCCCCCATTCTCGCCTAACACAGGTGTATTTGTGGCAGTGAAGCAGCAGACCGATTCGGGTACCATGGTCTTGTGTGCCGTAAATCCGAGGGAAAGATTGCAAGACGAGGTTAATAACACCAAGAGGAGCCTCACAACAGCCGGGTGCCCAGCAGTAAGGGAGCCAACCCAGCTATGCAGATCTGATGGCAGCCAGAAGCGTCCAGATGGTATCACCCTTCAAGCCTAGACAGACGGGAAGCAGGTGGTGTGGGACTATACATGTGCATCTACCTTGGCTGATACCTATCTCCAATACACCAGGGAGGAAGGGGCAGCTGCCAGCTTCAGGGAGTCCCAAAAGTCTAGAAAATATGGAGAACTTGCCCATCATTATATGTTTGTTCCAATAGGCTCAGAGACCCTTGGCTCATGGGGAAAGAATGCATCTAAATTCCTTAAGGAGCTGGGAAAAAGACTCATCAGGGTAACTAGGGATCCCAGGGCAGCTAGTTTTCTGTTCCAGCGGCTCAGTGCGGCTGTTCAAAGGGGTAATGCCTGCTGTATTTTGGGCACACGCCCCAGCTCTGAGGAGCTGGATGAGATTTTCGCCTTATAATCGGTGATACACACGTAACAACATGTACCGTATATGCTACCTTTATATCAACAATGTATCTCTTAAATCTTCTGTACCGTATTATGTAATAAAATATTCCTATTGGTAAAAGAAAAATACGAAAAGATGGAGTGGTAGGGTAAGTGGAATTTTCAAACGGCTTCAGGAAGAAGCCTTTTTATCCACTTCTCCGAGGTTATGGGTCCCACAATTTACACCAGAGGTGGACCCCATCCTATTGGGATTATATATATATATAATATATATAATATATATATATATATTATATATATATATATATATATATATAATATATATATATATATATATATATATATATATATATAATCTTTTAACTCACACATAAAGTGGGAGTTGTCACAGTTGCTCTTTGCTGATGAACTGTGCTCTTGGGAGATTCTGAAGAGAAGTTGCAGAGATTGGTGGATGAATTTGGTAAGGGTGTGCAAAAGAAGAAAATTAAAAGTGAATACAGGAAAGAGTAAGGTATGAGGATAACAAAAATATTAGGTGATGAAAGATTGGATATCAGATTGGAGGGAGAGAGTATGGAGGAGGTGAATGTATTCAGATATTTGGGAGTGGACGTGCCAGCGGATGGGTCTATGAAGGATGAGGTGAATCATAGAATTGATGTGGGGAAAAGGGTGAGTGATGGGTGTGAAGCATGGGTGATGAATGTTGCAGTGAGGAGAAGGCTGGAGGCAGTGGAGATGTCATGTCTTAGGGCAATGTGTGGTGTGAATATAATGCAGAGAATTCGTAGTTTTGGAAATTAGGAGGAGGTGCGGGATTACCAAAACTGTTGTCCAGAGGGCTGAGGAAGGGTTGTTGAGGTGGTTCGGACATGTAGAGAGAATGGAGCAAAACAGAATGACTTCAAGAGTGTATCAGTCTGTAGTGGAAGGAAGGCGGGGTAGGGGTCGGCCTAGGAAAGGTTGGAGGGAGGGGGTAAAGGAGGTTTTGTGTGCGAGGGGCTTGGACTTCCAGCAGGCGTGCGTGAGCGTGTTTGATAGGAGTGAATGGAGACGAATGGTTTTTAATACTTGACGTGCTGTTGGAGTGTGTGCAAAGTAACATTTATGAATCGCAGACTTGTGTACCATTATTTTTGCCAGCAAATTTTTGTCGTATCAGTCACAGCAAGATTTTGTTGTAAGAATATACTAAAATAATGAATACGTGATTAAGTGTTGTGTGCCCCGCCACTTTTAAGTGTTGTGTGCCCCGCCACTTTTAAGTGTTGTGTGCCCCGCCACTTGTAAGTGTTACACTTCCAGTTTTGTTTCTTGTTTTATTTTTATTCATATTGTTCATATTTCTTTGAACAAATTCACTCTTGATGTAATTTCAATTTCTATTTAACGTAAAGTGTTTTCTTTACTCTGTTTGAGTAAATTGTTTTGTCTAATTTACAATTAAGAGTTAAAGTGTTCAATCAGTTTTTCTTCATATTTTTATTTTATTATTTAACCTGAGTTTTCCCAGTGAGACTTTATTACTGCAGTGATTATTTCTACACCTTATTTTGTTGAACGTGTTCTGCAGTGAATTATTTTCTTTTATTGATATTTTTATGCATTATTATTCTCAGTTCATTATTGCATCTTGTTTTTCATTTTATTAATTTTCCTGATGTTGTCTTTGCATTATATTTTAATTTTGTTTATGCATTCTTAGAAAATATTTAAATTTCCCAGTTATCTCTCGTTGCATACAATTTAGTAATTTTATTTTATACTTTTTACATTGATTTAAAATTTTATTAGTTAATTCCTTTATTAGCAAGAGTAAAGACAGCTCATTTTGCATTTAATTCAGTCTCCAGTAATATTTTTACTTGTAAATTTCAATGTTTTTTTTTTTTATCTTGGCCAGCAGTCCTTTACATTGAGTTGTCCTTCCTCTTGCAGTGTATCTTAGACATTTTTTATTACTTATGCAGAATTGTTAAGCATTTTCTTCCACTTAAGCTTACTGTGTCATTTCTCTATTTTTTTTTTTTGCCTTATGCCCTTGAGTAAGTTCCCTGAGATCATGTCCCAGTCACTTTTGAATGTTCACTTAGTGTATCATGCCAGTCAAAGTCAATATGAATCAGTCCACAGGACCAACATTCCCTTACTGACTGAAAGACAATACCTAGCCCTTGATCAATGTGTTTGTTCTCACAGCTTGTATCTGAGATTTGTTAAAGTGCTGCAAAATGTGAAGTTCAGATTAAGTTTCTATAGATCCGTGAATTACTTATTAACGTAGCCGAGCGGTCAGGCACTAGTAATACTGTCACTCCTGTCTGGACTCCAGCCACAATATCATGCACGCAGGATAGTGCTGAGACTACTATCCTTGCGATGGCGACTTGTTCAAGTATTCATTCCTTCCCAGGGGACGCTTTGAGAAGAACTTTACTTGCAACGAGTTATGCCATCTCTTGCTGATGCCACAAGCCGTTGCAGAAAGACGTTTCTGTGGCTAGTGTGCTCACTTGAGTGTTGTTGTTGTCCCTTGTGTTTCAGATTGTGATCCCATCCTAGTTGACAGTAATCAGTGCATTGTAAGAAGTTATTTCTCGAGTAACTTCCACGTTGTTAACGTTTGTAAGTGAAGTTTATAGCTGATACCTCGTGTCACTGTGTGCGACTCAGATTGAATATCAGCATTGTTCACCGTGTTCATTTCTTTTCTCCTGTGCTTGCAGTTTGAGATAGTAGATTCGTTCTCCCTTGCTCATATTGCGTGTTATAGCGTTAATTTTTTTCACAAGGGGGGAGTCATCCACTCCACCGAGTTTGTTCATTCCTCCTCCACTCCACCGAGTTTGTTCATTCCTCCAGTAAGAAAGAACCGATCCCTTGTGTTCTGGTGATTCGATTCCTGCTCCAGGAAGATCTTATTCTGACTGTGAAGCCACCAGCACCCATCAGTGACTTTGTCATGAACCAAGAATTACTGTATCGAACAGCCGAGTTGGGTACTCCTAGCAGAAGAGTATACCAGTTAGTAATTCCACAGTCACTAGTGAATGTAGCCTTACAGCTAGTTCACGATGTACCAGGTGTTGCACACCCTAGTATGGATCGTTCAGTAAAACAAGCCAGATTGAAATACTTTTGGCCTCGTATGGCAACTGATATAGGAGTATTTTAAGAAATGTAGTGTCTGCATCCAACTACTAGCGAACCGTGGGAAAGAGTTGCACTAGATTTGTTAACTAATTTCCAATGTTCCCTCCAGGGCAACAAACATCTGTGTGTTATGGTAGACCATTTCACCAGATATTGTGAGTTCCTATTGCAGATAAGACTGCCGAGACAGTAGCTAAAGCGTTTAAAGAACACATTATCTGCAGGCATACCACCCCTAAGTCCCTAGTAACAGATAATGGAGGTGAATTCTGTAATGAGATTCTTGAAAATTTGTGTACCTTGTACAAGATCTCTAAATCCACCATTGTTCCTCATCATCCTGCCAGCAATGGGTTAGCGGAAAGAACCAATAAAAAAGTACTTGATGTCTTGAGAGCCACTATCAATCCCAACAGTGAAACTTGGGATGAAGTTATACCTAATGTGCAGTGTGCTATAAATTCTGCTTACAATGTTTCTATAGGTGACACTCCACATTATGCATTGTACGGTGTAGATAAACGTTTGCCTTATGAGTTGTTATATTCTAATCCGAAACCAAATTACAACCCTGATGATTTCATAGCAACTCGTACCAGCTTAGCTCAAAGTGTTTTTAGAAGAATCTGTGAAACACTTCATAAATCAACAGCAGAATTTACAAGAGTTGCAAACACTCGAGCAAAGCCATCCAAAATCAAAGTAGGTTTGAGAGTTATGCTGACTAACTTTAACAAAACGTCTGCAATGCCAAAGCTTGATCAAAAGTTTGTTGGTCCTTATCGAGTAGTTGAACATATCACTGGTAATAAGTATAAGGTTAGAGAAATTAGTACTGGTCAGTAATAAAGAATTGCATTTAGATCATATGAAGTTAGTATGTGATGATAATGATGTTCCAAACCCAGACTAATGTGACAGACCTGACAATCCTCCTGATCCTGTACTCTCTTCCTCTGATACTCAGTCAGACGATCAACCTGATTGTCGTTATTCCCTACGTACACGACAGGTATTGAGAAATCCTCAAGTATCATTTGTAACTACCAATTCAGATTTGCCTCAAATACAGCATGAGTTAGCCACTGCAACAGAGTTTGATCCTCCCAGAGATGACACCCATTCTGCATATGTCAATCTTACCCTAGCAGAGTTGGGGTTAAATGTAAATAACCTGTATAGATGAATAATTATAGTATCAACTTATCAGTATTCAAAATTTTTTTTTTTTTGTGTTCACGTTCTCTTCGAATTCTGAGAGTTAACAGTCTAGATTTGAGTGCACCGAATCTGCCTTTCTGTTAAACACTTCTTTCTTTGTATATATTCCTTCCTCAGAATCCGTAGATCACATGAATACAGATCGATCGATCAAATTTTTTTTTATCACTTCTTCTGTGTAATCTCAACGTTGAGTTTCATTCGATGAGTTGTGCTATATTATACCTTGTATTGCATTACAGTTTCAGTTACGTAAGCTTCCATTCCAATGTTCTACTTATGTATGTTATAATATTCAATTGTTGTGTTCTTTGACATTGCATAGAATCAGCCCAAGCCATACACCTGCCATCTCTAGTTTGTATTAGTTGTATGTCGGGATGACATACGTTAGCGTCGCCGAGCTCTCAGAAGTAGTACCAGTTACCAGTAACCAGTGTACCAGTAGATGACTCACTACCAACCATCTCTGCGTGAATCACTGACTGTATTCATATTGCTGCTGACCACAGCAGTATTTCAAACACCCCCTCACATATGGGTACTGTGGGCAGTCAGTCTTATGATAGAGAGCAGAGAGGCAGGCCGGCTGTGGCGCTTCCCATACTTCCGTCGTTATAATATACGTACTACCAGCCGCGTGGTATTTCTTTACCCTACCACGTGTTCGAACCCCCATGACAAATGGTGGCAACGGTGGGGGGGGGTTTTTAAGGGTTTTCAAGACGTTAGAAGACTGTGGGGAGCCGGCGGGTCAAAGGTAACCGTGCTCCCCTTTACCTCACTCACCACTCCACCCTGTGTACTCCACCGCAAGCCTGTTGCAGCCTTTTTTCAAGCTTCCTGGCTTATTTCGGTGAATTGCTTCAACCCGAGGGGTTGCCCCGGATTTTGCAATTAAGCCAGTTAGTAAGCAGACTGTGGAAGTGAACCCCAGTCAGTCTTACGATAGAGGGGCAAGAGGAGGCCGGCTGGGGTTTTCCCATACTTCCGCATTATAAATACGTACACCAGCCTAGTGAGTATTTTTACCCAATCCCCCGTTTCGAACCCCACATGACTGCAAAGTAACATTTAAAGGGGTTCAGGGAAACGGGAGGCCGGACTTTAGTCCGGAGATGGGAAGTACAGTGCCTGCACTCTGAAGGAGGGGTGTTAATGTTGCAGTTTAAAAAAATGTAGTGTAAAAACACCCCCTTTGGGAAGCAGTGATGGAGTGAATGATGGTGAAAAATTTTTCTTTTTTGGGCCCCCCTGCCTTTGGGGGGAATCGGCCCGTGGATAAAAAAAAATAAAAATTATAATATATATATTATTTTTTAATATTTTTATATATATATATTATATATATATATAAATTTTATAATTATATAATTTTTTTTTTTTGTAAAAAATTGAATACGTCTTCTGAAGGGGGTTTAAATTTTTTAAAAAACATGAACTGTTTTTTTTTTTATAAATAAACAAGCTTTTTTCTGATCCGTTTTCAACGTCTCAAACTGGATTTTTATACTTATTAAAAGATTTAGATTAAATTTTTGGGTGTGTTGGTACCGCTTGCTAAATTTTTTTGAATATTTGTGATTTTAAATTAATGTGCAATTACATGAATGTGTTCCTTAATATCAGCTTCAAAGTTTCAGCTTTGGAATTTCTTGCCTCAAGAAATGTTCAGAATTTTTAACTATATTAGTGAAATAGCAAATTTGCATGTACATCAACCTAAATACTTCCTGATTCCTTCTTGAAATTGGATGCATCATGTAGGTAAGTTCGAAGCCATTCATGATTTCTATTCTCAAAATAACACTAGTAAACATAAACTTGAGTTAATTTCCGACTTTCTCCTAAGAGCCGTAGAACAAAAATAACGAATTACATAATTTTTTTTTTTGTCACTGCACGATCCGATGAAAGTATGTATAACCCCAACACACAACCTTAGCTCCTGGAACCTCAACCCAGCCATGGGCTTAGTACTTGTACCTTGAAACCCTCAGTAGGCAGAGAAGCTGCAGCTCAATTTCCTCAGCAAACTTGGGAACTATAACTCAACCCTTCGAAGAGGTTCAACAACTAGATATCAACAATTTAAAGAGGCACGAGAGTATAGATATTTTCACTCAACCATAGTGTATTTAGCTTAGCCTCATCAAGAACCATGATTCATAGATCAACACTCAGAAGATATTAAGGACCTATAGATCAACATCCTCAAGAGCCCTAAATAGCTAGAGCTGAACTCAGTCAGCACTAACAATACTTAGTGTGTTTCGTCACTGCATAATCCGAGAAAGGTATCCCCTGCATACCACAACCCTAGCCTCTTGTACAAGGTATGAAGTTCTAGATTTGGAGATCAACACCTTCAAGAAGCCAACCCAAAAATTTAGCTCAATACACTCAAAAACATCTAACAGTTCTAGTTGAGACCCACAAAAGGCTAAAGAACAGCAGGTCAACAGCCTTAAGAAAACCCAAGAACAATAACTCAGTCCAGTGTCATAATGAAAATATTTTTACGGCAACACAGTAAATAAAACTATTTTCGCTAAGTAACAGACCCGGGAACACATCAAATACCAAATTAAGTGGTGAACCAAGTTGAAAACTGAAACACCACTAAACAAATCATTCGTGAAACTTGGAGAGCAATATCTGTACACATTTTCTGACGTTATGTTTAGAGTGCCCCTGGAGACTGGTTTTCAAGGAAAATGGTCTCTTATATCACCTAAAGTAATGGACTGATTTTAGTAGACCTTATACAAGTTATTCTGTTATAACATGGCAGATATTAGAGCATAGAATAGGAAAAATTAATCAGATATTTGAATTAAGCTTTTTCGTCTTTAAATTTGTAAGTTTTAGTTAAATTTGTAGGTTTTAGTTAAGCTTCTTGTGAAAACTAAAGGAAAGACCTTAAATTATAAGTTGTGGTTTTAAAGCAGTTTAATGAATTGTTAAATTTTTCAGCTTGACAGTCAGTTTTCTTAGTGTTCCACAATGGTGAATATGACAATTATTTGTATAAATAAAATTGGTAAATTGGCATTTAAAAAAAAAAGGCTGAAACCAATATAATGAGGAAAGTTTGAAGTTGATCAGAAGAAGCATTCTCTAGTTGTTGTACAGAAACCAGTACACAGTGTAATAAAATTGGTAAAATGGGATTTAGAGTTCATTAACAAAGAGTCTTTGGGGGTAAAATAGGCCTCTGGTGAGAGTTTTGAAGCTGATCCAAAGAGCCATTCTCCAATTATCGCGCAGAAATCATTGGTCCCTATTTGTTTAATGATGTTAGAAAATATGCAGTTTTAGCTCTACACAGATTAAGACTATTGAATCTTTATTACATGCATTAATATTTAAAGTTTCTAGTCATTCATAAAAAGGCCAAACATTTCCACGAGAATAAAAAAAGTGCCGAAAGTTTGAAGCCACAACTAAAATGTTTCCTTCCCTCCTCAAAAAAAAAAAAAAAAAAAAAAAAAAAAAGGATGCAGAAAATACACTAAATAGATTAATGAGTTTTACCAGTGAACTCAAGAAGTACAAAACATTAGCATCATGTCATCAGACCTTTTGCTTTCATTAAATTTTCAATCGTGTTTTGTACACGAACGGGGGGAAACTTTCAATTTGCGTTTCAGTTAAACAATTTTTTTTTGTGCAGACTGTGTATGGAACAAAATTGAAAGAAGGGCACCTGCAGTTTAATAACAATCTGAGCAATCCTTTAATTATGGAACACTGCCATTGAAAATATGAAGCCAGTAGAATTTGTGAAAATTTATTATGTGAGCAAATCACCTGCAGGAGGCTTACAGGGCTTTACCTGAATTATTACCTACAAGTAATTTGGGTGAGGTAAGTGTGATTAGTCACAGTAGGTAGCAGAACTGTAACTCCCTCGATGCCCACTTCATCACCACTCTCACAAAAAACTAGACCTGACATTAAATTAATAATTACATTACAACCAGGTACTCTGGTAAATTAAAGTTGCAGACTGTATAGGATTAGACTTGCTGGGTACACAAAATATAATTGGTATTACCACTTAACATTTAAGTACTATAGATGGATCACACCACAACACCTGCCTAACACCTAGACCCTACACTGGCCAGCTAGAGATCTAAATTCAAGGACTAATGGTGCACTTCCCTATGAGTGATGTACACATCCTTTATTTTCTGACATCCACACATAATTCTCGAGGTCCTGCAAATTTCCTGTCCCAATTCTTCAGCAGGGGACATTAACATGGATTCCTAATCACAAATTCAGGCAGAAAAAACACAGTTTACCTTCGAAAACGCCCGATCACATTGCACAACTCGGTCATGTTCACACATTAAGTTCAATATGGCGTCTCCCCCCCCCCCCCCCGACGGCGTCACTCCACAGCTCTTCTACATCTCCCTCACTTGAAATTTCTCGAAGGGTCCAAATAGCATCACATTATATTACTCATTTATACGTTCTACATCTAGAAAATTATGTAAATCTTGGAGAAAGTAAATAAAAAACTCGACAGTTACTTTAAGTGCTTTGCAATGGGGGATACCTAATTACACGATTTTAAGTGTACTACAAGTAATATCAATATTCCTTCAATTTCCTTGTACATACAAGTTTCAGTTAAAGTTTCCCATGTGTCATTGACACACCAGTGTCGTGCCAACAACAGTCAACCAGAGCAGCAGAAACGGTATGTTGATACGTCAGTGAAGCAGTCAGCTTATTATTATTATTATTATTATTATTATTATTATTATTGAGATCATTAAGGTTGCAGTTCACCTGTACACTAACATCAATAATGATTTTGCCCCTAAAAAGGGGATTAATACAATCTGTGGATATACTTGGACTTCTGTATATCTATCATACAATATTCCCTGTCATATTTTATCACATACGCAATGGTCAATAACGCTACATGTTACCTGTATGCCCTCAGTCAAAGATAATTTAATACCAATAATATGGTTTAAAGTAAACTCTCAGGGGATATACACTGAGAGATAACGCCCCTCACTATATAAAGTCTGTGCTTTGTGTCAGTGCAATATTGTGTGTCAGATCAGTGTTTAAGGTGGTGCTGGTATTTTGTCAGGTGTCTCAGCTGACCTGCCACAACCAGTGTCCTCGATACTTATTGTTTATGTAGCAGCTCTTGCACACTTTATTCTCAAGCCACTGCAATCTATTCATATTATGCAAATTAAATTAATTTGAATGTTAAAGTATCCGATATTTCATTTGCAAATAAAGATTTTGTTTTATTAAGTTACATTTGATATCATTTCCTCTGTTTAAAAGTGTGACCTCAGAAGAGGAGCTTTATATTGCTATAGTTGTTTATGAGCTTACTGGGTCATTCTTGGTAGCGGGGAGTAATGATAAAAGCTTCGGAGGCTTTTTTACTTTATTTGCGGTGTCTGGGTTACACAGGCAGTATGTTAAGTGCCCATGGCCCGGGAGGGCCATGCCCAGCAAGGTTGAGAGTAGTAGGACCTGTCGTCTGAGTCTAGGCCACTGAGAGAGTGAAGCAGATGCAGGGGTGGGCAGGCTGGCATGCCCACCAAGAGGCCTAGCCTCTGGTGGAAACTATGGGAATTAGGCATGAAGGGTCACTGGCTACATTTTGCTCGGCCACCTACCACATGGTCGACCCGACCATGTCTGGTGGTAAAAAAAACTCGCTCGCTCTCTCTCTCTCTCTCTCTCTCTCGTAGGAACAGGTCACAGAACACAAATAATAAAATATATATATATATATATATATATATATATATATATATATATACATGGACATGGAAAAAAAAAACTTCCTACAGGGAGGGAAGAAAAAAACAGGTGGGGTGTGCTAAACATCGTGGTCATAGGCAGTGGGCTCAAGACCACACAGGACACATGGAAAACTGTACACACCCACACTGCACATGCGGTACTAAATGGCTTACACTAACAAATGACGCTTTTCTGTGCAAAAATCGACACTAAGCTATACACAAACATGTGAGAACACTGACTGAGAGGAATTAATTAACACACGACATATATCCTCTCTCAATCTTCTCGACAATACTGACATAATTACTGAAACACTCATTGTGACATCATGTAATGTCAGGCATGACATCGCGAGGTGACGTCAGCAGCACTGATGTCAGCAGACATCTCGAGGTAACATCAGGCAGACATCATGACGTCATGAAGTTGGGCAGCAGCAGACCACAGCATGTGGCCTGGGACGTCTGGCTTGGTAACTCACGTGGCTCATAGATCCACATGGCGTCGTGATCTACGTGGCCTGCTGATCCACGTAGCTTCGAGTGGCCTCGGGCACTCCGATACACAGCTCTGGCAATGAATTCACACTGAAAACAGCAGAAAACACAGCAGAGGGAGTGAGCACATAGTGGTGGAATGTGGTGGTAGGTGGGCGAGGTGTGAGTGGGGGCAGGGTCCTGGCCGCTTCTTCCTTCCCACCCAAAACACAGGGAGACACCCCTGGACCAAAAAAAAA
>NW_026494976.1:0-20673 GCF_026875155.1 Cherax quadricarinatus
GTCTTTTGGATTTAAAATCTAAAAAACATTATTATTAACCTGGACCCTACATTATTAACCTTCACTGCTGTATTATTAATCCAGGATCACTGAATTATTAACCCTAAAATAAAATTGCATTATTAGCCATGATTGCTGTATCATTAAACCTTGTACAACTCTTTTAGTTACCCAAAACCCACTACATCATTTACTCTAGAAAGTTGTCTAACTAACCCTGTCACACTGATCTTTACAACGTTGAACCACTGCATTATTAACCCTGAACCACTGTTTTATTACCCCCTGGCAACTGACTTAATGAACCTGAACGACAATGTCATCACCCTGGAACAATGCATTATTAAAACATAGTACAGCATGATTAAACCTTGAACCCGTTCATTATTAACATGAGTATAATGTATTAACAATCTTCGGCCACTGCTTCATAAACCCTGGACACTGCATTATCCTGATCTACAGTATTTGTAACCCATGAACCACCGAATTATTAACCCAATAAAACTGCATTGTTAACCGTCGATCACCGTATTGTTAAACTTGAAGGACAGCATGATTAATTAACCCTACACCAGTTTCATTATTAAATCGGAAATAATGTATTACTTATCCTACAACAACGTAAAATTTTCGTAGGATCACTGCATATAAACACAAGATCGCTACAATTTTAACAAAGAAACACTGCATTATTAACATTGGATGAGTTAATTTGTAACTCTGGATCACTGAATTATTACATAAGGGTCACTGTTTATTTAACACAGTACCACTCTGTTATAAATACAGGATAATTGCATTATTAACTCATGATAACTTAATTATTACCGTAAGAGCACTTTATTTTTAAAATAAGAACACTATATTGGGTTGGGCAGGCGGTTTGGTTTGTGGGTCTGGGTTTGGGTTTAAGGGGGACCTGTCTAGTGTTGGACCTGCCTAGTGGTGGCCCGGTGGCCAAAGTTCCAGCCTCACACACGGAAGGCCCGGGTTCGATTCCGGCAGGTGGAAACATTTCGACACGTTTTCCTTAACACCTGTTGTCCTGTTCACCTAGCAGCAAATAGGTACCTGTGTGTTAGTCGACTGGTGTGTGCCGCATCCTGGGGGACAAGATTGAGGACCCCAATGGAAATAAGTTAGTCCTCGATGGCGCACTGACTTTCTTGGGTTATCCTGGGTGGCTAACCCTCCGGTGTTAAAAATCCGAACGTAATCTTCTTCTTATCTGTCTGGCCTTCTGCAGTATTTCTTTTTTCCGGTTCTCTTATGAGCGAGAGGCTTTGGTGCTGAGCAGGCTTTTGGCTTCAGCTCCCTCGGTGCCCTGGTGATTGACCAAGTGCTTCAGCTCCTCAGTGCCCTGTTGATTTTGTCAGGTGCTTCAGCTTCCTCGGTGTCCTGGTGATGAACCAGGTGCTTCAGTTCCTCGGAGCCCTGGTGATGGACCAGGTGCTTCAGTTCCCTCCGTACCCTGGTGATGGACAGTGCTTCAGTTCCCTCGGTGCCCTGGTGATGGACCAGGTGCTTCAGTTCCTCGGTGCCCTGGTGATTGTAGACAGCCTGTACTGTCTGCATAGAGAGCCATGCTGTTTGCAGCTGAGTTCATATTTTGCACCATGCTGGTACTGCCACCTATAGGCCTTCCACCTCAGTATGCCCAGACCCGCCTCTCCCTCACTCCGGCAGCTCCCGATATGCAGGCAACAAGGGCTACTCCTCTCTCTCTCGGCGGGCATGGCCCCTCCGGCCATGGGGCACTTAACACACTGCATGGGCACCCCAGATACCGCAGTTAAAGGAAGAAGTGTCCTGGAACCACTTATCATCGTCCCCACTGCAGCATCACCAACAAATCCATTCAACATTGTGAACAGCGGTGGTCGCAGGGGTTGTGTTTGCTCGGAGAGAGGAAGAAAGAGGGATAAAGTTGTTTTATTTCATAGCCACACAAAAGTATCCATCTTAAAACGAATTATCTGATGTCGGTCTGCACATTTCAGCATCCGACACGGGTAAAAAGAGTTTACCCAAAATTTAAAGTGGCACCCCGTGACCCCACCCCACAGCGTAAAACCGCGTTTCTAAGTCACGTGTTAGCATACCTTACGTTTACTTTTGGTTCACTCAGCTGGCTTTTTCCCAAGGTCAGAGTGAGATTTGGTGATCTCTGTGTCCCTTGTGAGTGTTTCTCCTGTGGTTTTAGTGGGAGAGAGGAAATTTGGCGTTCCTGCCCCGCTCAAGCTCGCCCTGTGTACACCACCACCACTGCCCACCCCTCTGGGTGTTTCGCAATTTTCCTGTAATTCATTTTCCAGAGCTCTGTATCTGAGCGCCGAGGGCCCCTCGAAGCTATGGGATCCCCAGCCGTGGGTCATCATGCCACATAGTCAGGAGGCCCCATGGAGCAAGCCACGGGGGTGTGGACGACCCACATGGATCTACGAGCCGCGTGAGTTCCTAGCCCGATATCCCTAGCCAATCGGGGGTTGCTGCCAACCACTCCCCTGACGTTCCCACGATGTGCCCGCTTTACGACGTCCCCACGATGTTGCCCGACTTCCGACTCACCCACGATGCTGCCCCACTTCTCGACGTCAACCCGATGCTGCTCGACTTCTGAAGCACAAAGTGTGCCCGGGGGTCAGTCGAGACGTCTGCTCACTCACCTCACGACGGCACGCCTGATCGAGTGTTATTTCACTGAGCAATAGTTGTTTTGTCAAGAAGATGGAGAAGTATATGTCATGTGTTAATTAATTCCTTCATCAGGTTCTCACATGTTAGTTAGGCTTGTGTCAATTTTGTGCACAGAAAAGTCATTTGTAAAGTAAGCCTGTTGCCTCAGTGCAGTGCGGGTGTGTAAAGTTTTCGTGTGTCCTGTGTGGCTTGAGCGGACCACTGGACACCACTGTGTTACTTGTCCCCCGTGTGAAACCTGCGCATTTGACAGCTGATTTTTGTCAGCCCTGCGCATCTAAACCCCCTTGTACAGAATTTTTTTTTGTTTCCCACTCGTGATGCCTGCAAAATCGTCCCTGTCGATTCCCATCGAGTTTTGTTTCATTCCCTCCAGACCACAGTGCAGTTACATGTAGACAAGTCGGGGAAGTTTAGATAACCTCTGCAAAAACTCCAACTGTCGAGGATTAAACCCCATCAAGCCGCTTTCAAGCCCTGCGGCAGGCCCCTGGTAAGCCCCCTGTCAAGTTCAGTGACCTCCTGCCAAAGATGATGTCACTTTGATGCTAGCCCCTCACGGTCAAGTGTATCTGTTACGAAAACCCCGAAGTTTCATCGAGGTCTCTCCACACTCACTCGAAAAGTCGCCCGGGAGTGACAGCCCCAGCGAAGTACAAGTAGAAAATGTCCCCCTGTGTTGCTTCCAAAGAATCTGGTAGTTGCCGAATATTGACGACGCCTCACTCGAAGGGACCAGCAGGTCGTTCCCCCGGGTTAGTGAAACCCGCAGGACTCCTACGATGACTGTTTACCATTTTAGAGGGACCTGCCCTGTTTTGTCACCTCAGCCGCAACATTTCCTGTGTTTTCAGTATATGTCCCGATCAGGAAGGGTGCAGTGAGCCCATCGCCTCACTGCCTTTGACCCCGAGTTTGCACCCCACCCGTTTTTTCTTCCCCCCCTGTAGGAAGTTTTTTTCCATGCCATGTTTGTATTATTATATATTCTTTCATTTTGGTTTTGGCCCTGTTCCAAGAGACAGAGCCCCAGTTTTTTTACAGCCCGTCATGGTCAGGGCTGACCATGCGGTAGGTCCTAGCAAAGTAAAAGCCCGTACTGTCTGCATGAGAGCCTGCTGTTTTTCCATTTACTTCATATTTCGAGCCTGCTGGTGCGCCCCCTGTAGGCCTACCATTCAGTATGCCTCACCCGCCTCCCCTGACTATGGGAGCTCCCTCCGCAGGCAACAAGTGTTTACTCCTCTCTCCCCCGTGGGCATGGCCCTTTCCCCCCCAGGGCACAAACACACAAAGCCCCCTACCCCCCCGACATTGCAAATTAAATAAGAAGCCCCGAAGTTTATATTTACTCCGCGCTACCAAGACACACCAAATATTCTTATTTCAAAATGATGGACCATGTGCTTCAGTTCCCTCGGTGCTCTAGTGATGGACTAGGGCTTCAGTTCCTCGGGCCTGGTGAGGACCAGGTGCTTCAGTTCATTCAGTGCCCTGGTGATGCACCAGGTGCTTCAGTTCCCTCGGTGCCATGGTGTGGACCAGGTGCTTCAGCTCCCTCGGTGCCCTTGTGATGAACCCGGTGCTTCAGTTCCCTCGGTGCCTTGGTGATGGACCAGGTGCTTTCAGTTCCCTCAGTGCCCTGGTGATGGACCAGGTGCTTCAGCTCCCTCGGTGCCTGGTGAGGACCAGGTTTCTTCAGTTTCCTTGGTGCCCTGGTGAAGGACCAGGTGCTTCAGCTCCTCGGTGCCCTGGTGATGGACCAGGTGCTTCAGTTCCTCGGTGCCCCGGTGATGGACCAAGAGCTTCAGTTCCCTCGGTGTCCTGGTGATGGACCCGGTGCTTCAGTTCCCTCGGTACCCGGGTGTGGACCAGGTGCTTCAGTTCCATCGGTGCCCTGGTGATGGACAAGGTGCTTCAGCTCCCTCGGTTGCCCCGGTGATGGGGCCAGGTGTTCAGTTCCCCCCGTGCCCTGGTGATGGACCAGGTGCTTCAGTTCCCTCGGTGCCCTGGTGATGGGCCGGTGCTCAGTTCCCTCGGTGCCCTGGTGATGGACCAGGTGCTTCAGTTCCCCCGGTTCCCTGGTGATGGACCAGGTGCTTCATTCCTCGGTGCCCTGGTATGGACCAGGTGCTTCAGTTCCCTCGGTTCCCTGGTGATGGGACCAGGTGCTTCAGTTCCTCTGCCCGGTGATGGACCGGGTCTTCAGTTCCTCGGTCCCCCTGGTGATGGCCAGGTCTTCAGTTCCCTCGGTGCCCTGGTGATGGGCAGGGCTTCAGTTCCCTGGTGCCCTGGTGATGGCCCGGGTGCTTCATTTCCCCCTCGGTGCCCGGGAGGACCGGGTGCTTCATTTCCTCTGTCCGGGTGTGGACCGGGGCTTCAGTCCCTCGTGCCCTGGTGATGGACCAGGGCTTCATTCCCCGGTGTCCTGGTGTGGGACCAGGTGCTTCATTCCCCGGTACCCTGGGTGATGGGGGTACTTCAGTTCCCTGGGTGCCTTGGTGATGGACCATGTTTCAGTCCTTCGGTGCCCTGGTGAGGCCCAGGTCTTCAGTTCCTCGGTTTCCCTGGTGATGGACCAGTGCTTCAGTTCCCTCGGTCCCCTGGTGAGGCCGGGTGTTCATTTCCCCTGGGTGCCCTGGTGATGGACCAGGTGTTTCTTTCCCCTGGGTGCCCTGGTGATGGACCAGGTGCTTAGTTTCCTCGGTCCCCTGGTGATTGACCAGGTGTTCAGTTCCCTGGTTTCCCTGGTGAGGCCCAGGTGCTTCAGTTCACTGGGTTTCCCCGGGTGATGGACCACGTGCTTCTTTCCCCTAGGTGCCCGGGTGGGACCAGGTGTTTCATTCCCTCGGTGCCCTGGGGGGCCCGGGTGTTCATTTTCCCCTCGGTGCTTGTCTTACACTTTTGTTAAATAAAACATAAAATAGAGGATCACGCAGAATGCTACTGACCTACAAGGAGGTCCTTAAAAAAATGACCTCTCCCAAAGCTCCCCAAAAATTTAAATCCCGTACCCAGCACAAATAAAACCCACCCCCTCCCACTCATATATTGCCCGGGACCTCTTTAAATTAAAAGCTGCTAAAATTTCTAGGCTCGATCACCTATTGGAAGTTTGTTCCACGCTCCACAACCTTTTGAAAAACCTTTTTTCCTATGTCCTTTCAAAAATCAAATTTATCCAACTTAAATCCATTTTTCCGGGTTTTACCTGGTTCGGCACCCACAGTACTTATTAAAATTCTTTTGTTTATGCCGTCATCCATTTAAAACACTTCTGATTCTCCCCCATTCAAATTTCCGGAGTGGAGTTTAAGGCTTTGTCTTTTTTCATACTGGAGATTCCTTACAAAAAATCATTTTGTCTTTTTCTCGTAGTTCCCCAATGAGTCATATCCACCCGGGTAGAAAGGGAGATCAAAACTGAGCAGCATAATCAAAATGGGCCTCAAGTGATTATAGAGCTGTAAAAAAACCCCCTCTGGTTTTTCTGTATTATCTTTTAGATAAACCCCAAAGTAATCTGTTACCCTTTGTTGCGCACATAAGGCACTGTTTTCTTGGCTTTAGATTTCTGCTCACCATGACCCCCAAAGTCTTTTTTCACATTCTGTAGATCAAGCTCTACTTCACCTGTTTTAGCTTCGGGTTATTTCATTCCCAGGCTAGTCCCTTACATTTTCCCACACTGAACTTCTTGCCATTTTTCGCCCATTTTTCACTCAAACCCCTTCAAGGCTTAAATGTAAATTATAAACAAGAGAGGGCCTAAAATGATCTGTGGAACAGATTTGACCCCTTTAATGGAAACCTCTGCTTCTATTGGTAAGCCATGTTCATCCATGCTTGAACTTTCCCCTCCTATCCCATGAGCTGCCACTTTTTAAGAGTCTCTTGTAGGTCTCGATCAAAGGCTTTACAAAAATCCAGTAAAAAATTATATATTCATTACACTGTCAACTGCCTCAAATGTTCTTTTGAAAAACGTCAGAAATTTTGTCACGCAACGGCCTTTGTAAACCCATCTGGTTTTATCAAATTTGCTCTTTAAGGTGTTTTTAAATAATACAGCTAAATTTGATTCTAAAACTTGCCCATATAATGTTAGGCTTATTGGGCGGTAATTTGAAGGAAACGGACTTCCCCCTTTGATTAAAATATGGAACCACTTTTGCCATCCTACATAACTCTGGCACATTCCCAGTAACGATGGATGCACTGAACACCTCGTTAATTGTTGAGTAAGTTCCATCTTGTTTCCCTGGAAAAACAATCGTCGGGCCCCGGGGGACTTACTTTGCTTCAGTTTGTTGTCTGAAACTATGTCTTCGTGAGAGAAATTTTATTTAATTTAAATTCATCGGGAACTGAAAAATTTAATTTTCGGGAAACCCCATTTGTGCTTCCTGTGTAAATACTGAAAAAAAAGAGTCTTTAAATAAGGAAACTTTTTCCATTGTTATCCTCACTGCCCACCCCCGTTTTCAGGGTCCTCTTTTTCCTTACCTTCGCCCCCTATACACTTAAAAGAACCCTTTTTGTTGGTCTTTGTTTCTTTAGCCCAAATTTAAAGGTCACGTTTAGCTTTCTAATCCCTTTTTTTAATTCTCTTTTAAGTGAACATATTTGGGCAGTAAGGTTTAAACCCTCCCCTTTTTGATGCGCCCATAAATTCCCTTTTTCCCCCCAAAAGATGCAACCTGTTAACCCCTTTGGGTCGTTATTATTGATCTAATTTCTCTCTGGGGGAAAGTAGTACTCGAGCACGTGTCATATTAAGGAAAAAAAATTTTGTGCCCCGATGATGGACCCCGTGCTTAGCTTCCTCGGTGTCCTGGGGATGGCCAGGGGCTCATTCCCTCGGGGCCGGGGTGGGCCGGGGCTTCAGCTTCTCGGTGCCCTGGTTGGGCCAGGTGCTTCAGTCCCCTTTGGTGCCCTGGGGAGGACCAGATGCTTTATTCCCCCGGTGCCCTGGGGGGGACCCGGGCTTCGTTCCCCGGTCCCCGGTGGTGGACCGGTGCTTCAGTTCCCTTGGTGCCTGGGATGGACCAGGGGCTTAGCCCCTTGGTGATCTGGTGATGGACCAGGGGGTGGGTTGGTTTGGCATGGACCTGCCAAGTATGGGGCCCGTAGAATGTTGCGTGTTCCTCTTTTTTTATGTTTTTTTTAGTGTATGTCACTGATATCATAAGCTTTATACTTTGTACCTTTGTACATGTAGTTGTAGATAAGAACATATGCAACGTTTTATCTTTTTTTGGGAAAAGTTTTTGCCCACACAGTAGGGTTCTTCAGTCGAGTACGAAAAGTTTTATAGAAGAGAAAGGACTTGAAGACATGTAATCATCCATCACCCCTTAAAGTTTGAGGGGGGTCAGTCCCTCGTGGGAAGAGCATTGTTCCCCTGTCTGAAACAATAGGAGTTGAAGTGGGCAGAATGGGCCCATATAGCGCCAGGGGGTAGACTGGTCATAGTAGAAAATGAACCCGATGTTTGGGGGTAGGTCCCTCCAAAACCAGCCGTTTTTTCCCTAGTAAAGGTTTTCAAGTTTTATTTAGGTCTGTCCAAGTACCCTTGGTTGCGTGCTGACAGATTTAACATTAAAGGGGGATGGACGATTACTCGTTTTAAGTCTTTCTGCTTCTATAAACTTTTCTGTACTCGACTGAAAAAGCCCCGTGTGGCAAAAAATTTTGAAATAAAGACCTAACTGTTGCATTGGTCTTACCCAACAACCCCAGGTATTTTATACCATTTTAATTTCTATTATTTTTTATTACCTGGAGTTTTCCCGGGGAGGTTTCAAGGGGCAACGCCCCCCCGGCCGGTATAAACCCGGCCCCATGGTGGTCAGGTTTTGATCAAACCGGCTGTTATGCGGCCGCAGCAGCAGCAGCGGCGTTAGAACGTAGAGTATAGCAGTAGTAGTATTGGTAGTATTAGAGTATATAGTAGCAGCAGCAGTTTTATAGTTTAGTAGTGTATATAGTTAGTATGTACACACAGCATAGTATGTAGTAGTTAGTGTGTAAAAGTAGTAGTAGCGCGCAGCAGTAGTAGTAGTAGTAGTAGTATAATAGTATAGTATAGTAGGAAACAGCAGCAGCAGCTAGTAGTATTAGTATTTTAGGTAGTATATATGGTAGTATTTGTAGTAGTACAGCAGCAGTAAGGGTAGTAGTAATAGTAGTAGCAGTAGTAGTAGCAGCTAGAGTGTAGTAGTAGTAGACTAGTGGTATATAGTAGTAAAACACAAAAAAAAAAAAAAAAAAACCACCCCCCCCCCCCCCCCCCCCCAAAAAAAAAACCAAAAAAAAAAAAAAAAACCCCCCCCCCCCCCCCCCCCCCCCCCCCCCCAAAAAAAAAGCCGTTTGTAGTAGAGTAATTAGATGTTGGTAGTATGTAATAAAAGCAGTAGAGTAGTGCAGAATAGTATAGTGGGGGATGGGGGTGGGGGTAGTATTTGTAGTAAAGAGTATTATATAGAATGTAGTTTATACAAAAGGGGCAGAGCAGAAGTAGTATAGCAGAAAGATAGCGTAGTATAGAAGTGAGGGAGATAAGGAGAATAGTAGTAGTAGTATAGTAGAAATTGTAGTAGCATAGAAAGAAGCGGGTAGTAAAGTGGGCAATGGTAGTATTTTAGTATTTGTAGCAGCAGCAGCCCCAGCAACAGCAGCAGCAGTTTTGGGTAATTTTAGTAGTAGAAAGTAGTAGTAGTATAGTAGTATTTAGTAGAAGAAATTTGGAAAGTATTAGTGTATTGTAGTAGCAGCAGCACACGGGCAGGGGGATAGTATAAAATTTGTAGTAGTATTATTTAGAGTAGAAATAGTATAGTTTTGTAATATTAGTAGTAGCAGAAGCAGCAGCACGCAGAAAAGCAGCAGCAGCAGCAAAAAAACAAAAACAAAAACATTTGAAATTTAAGGGTAGGAAAATTTAGGGGTTTGAAAGAAAACATTTGTAGTAGTACATTGCAGCAGCAGCAGCGGGCCACAGAGTATTGTAAAAATTTTGCTTTGTATTTGTGTATTGTATTTAAAAGTAGGGGCCCAGCGCAGCAGCAGCACAGCAGCCCCCAACAACATAGTAGTATATTTGTAGTAGTAGTATAATGGTAGTTTTAAAATAGTAGTTGTAGTACAGAAACCCAGCAACAGCGTAGTAGTAGAGAAGTAGAGTGGTAGTAGTAAAAGTTTTTAAGCAGCGCAGCACAACAGCAGCAGAAATTAGCATAGAGTATAGTATTGGGGGTAGTATTTGTAAAAGTATTATTATTTTTTAGTAGCATTTGTGCAGTAGAAAGTTATATTTTATATTTAGTAGTTTAGTGGGTATAGTAGTAGTAGTTTGTAGTAGTAGTAGTATGGTTATTATCTCCAATAACCCCTTTACTGTTTTGACCCTCACGGTTTAATAAAGGGTTAGTAACAATAAACGTCTGTACCTATATCTTCAGGATCAAAAATTTTTTAATATGAAAAAACTAAAGTGAAATTTAACATTTGGAAAATGCTCATAGAAACCCCAAACAATGAGACAAAAACTCGGGAGTTTTAATTTGATCTGTATTTTCGAACCTCTTCTGGGGATCCCTTCGCAATACCCCCAAGGAAAAAAAAAAAGTGATTTATAGGGAAGGTTCCATTCTTATTTTTCTTGTGTATTTGCTGAAGAGGTTTCCAGAAGAGGGACGAAGTAATGTAATATGCATAAACCTAAGTCTTACCAGTGCAGGAGGAGTTGGTGGTGTTCCACGATGAACTGCCAGGGTAGGTGAGAATGAGATACACATAGGCGCCCAGGTTTGTGTGGAGTCATTGCACGCCCACACCCAAGCTGCAGCCCCCCAACCTGAATCAACGTTTGCTCCTGTCACAGTAGGAAGGACAACAGGTGCCACAGTAGTTGTGGCTGCGGCAGTGGATAATGTGGTAGTAGGTTTTGTGGTAGTGATGGGGTGGTATGGTGGTGGTAGTTGGTTTTATGGTAGTAGTTATAGGTTTTATGGTAGTAGTTATAGGTTTTATGGTAGTAGTTATAGGTTTTATGGTAGTGGTAGTAGGTTTTGTTGTAGTAGTGGTGGTAGTAGGATTCGTTGTTGTGGTGGTTGGTAGGGTTTTCTGTGGTGGTAGTAGTAGGTTTTGTGGTTGTGGTAGTGGGTTTTGTTGTGGTGGAAGTAGGCTTTGGTGGTGGTGGTGGTGGAGGTTGTGGTGGTGGTGGTGGTAGTGGTTGTGGTGGTGGTGGTGGTTCTGGTAGCGGCAGCAACAGCTGCAGCTGCTGTTGTGACTGCAGTAATTGGGGTTCCTGGGGAAGCACAAAGAAAGATTACATTGGAATCGGCTATCAAGTTAAGAGAGTCACGTACAACCGAGTTATCTCCACTATCCTACACCCTCAGTTGGCTTGCATTGATGCTGAAGATGGTCACTCGAAACTAAAGTTTCCCTACCGTTCCTTGCTTCCCCAGGCAGATTATCTACTATACCCCATGAATTGTATAACTCCTTTGATATTATCATAATACAGTACTTCAAACAGCAATCCTCTAGCTAGTTGCTCACCACAAATCACCAGGTCAGCTCTCCACACAGTACCCGTTGGACATGACATGGACGTCCATAAATTGTTGGAGCACGTTAGGTACTTGAGATTGCTTGTCAAATCAGCGATGGAGGCGCCTATAATGGCACATGCGGCTCCAGCCACAGGCACCGTTCCTGTGGCAAAAGAATTTACATATTTAATAATTCAAAACATAACTCTGAGTAAGTAACTGTGCATGTAATCCTATATTACGCCCTTCAAGGATGGGGTAGGATGATTCTGGTAGATTGTTTCTTGATGTAAGAGTATTGAATAACTCTCCTTCATGAAAAACATTTTTAGGATATCTGATCCTACAAGAAAGGCAGCTAGGAAACAATTGTATGTCTTATATTTGGATTAATAAGCTTTGTGAGAATAGACCAGTATAACACATTAGAGAAAGTCAATGTAAATGAAGACAGTTGAAATGTCAAAGTAAATGAGATCAATGTATATAATAATGTAAATGAATCAATGCAAATGTCAGAGAATGAATGAAGGAAAAGCCTTGAACAATTGTTGGAAGGTAGACTAGAGTGGGATCAAAGTGACAGGGATAACAAAAAAGAAATGTATAATGGAGGTTTATAAATGCAGTATTTATTTATTTCGAAAAAAAATAAAACTGCTCATGAAATTCCAGGAAAGATTAATTGGTTAGTTCTGACTGCCTATTCGGCACGACATATATATATATATATATATATATATATATATATATATATATATAATATATATAAATATATATATATATAATATATATATAATATATATATATATAATATATAATATACATTTAAACATATATAATATATATACATATATATACATATATATATATATATATATATATATATATATATATATATATACATATATATATATATATAATATATATACATATATATTTATATATATATACATATATATATACATGTTATATATATGTATATATATATACATGCCATGCCGAATAGGCAGAACTTGCGATCTTGGCTTAACAGCAACGCTCATCTTGCCATATAGGACAAGTGAAAATTTATGTATGCAATAATTTCGCCAAATTCATTCTGAACCTAACGAAAAAAATATATTCATTGTTGTTGTTTAGTATTAAATTATTGTAAACAAATCTAAAATATATTTAGTTGGGTTAGGTTAAAATAAATTGTTCTTGTTGTAACAGGTTTAGGTAAGTTTTCTAAGATTCTTTTGGTGCAAAATTAAATTTTTACATTATCATTAATGAAAAAAATATATCTTTAAACATATAAAAGAAAATTTCAGAAAGGACTTAATTTTAAATGAGTTCTTGCTAATTGGCCAGTTTCTGCCTATTCGGCACGACATTCATAAATATATACATATATATATATACATATATATATATATATATATATATATATATATATATATATATAAATATAATATATATAAATATATATATATATATATATATATATATATGGCTTAAATAGCAACGCTCATCTTGCCATATAGGACAAGTGAAAATGTGCTTATGCAATAATTTCGCCAAAATCATTCTGAACCTAACGAAAAAAAATATATTTCACTCTGTTTAGTATTAAAAATTGTAAACAAATGTTAAATATATTTAGTTGGGTTTGGCTAAAATAAATTGCTCTTGTTATAATAAGGTTAGGTAAGTTTTCTAAGTTCTTTTTTCGTGCAAAATTTAATTTTTTTTTTTAAAATCAACATTAATGAAAAAAATATATCTTTAAACTCAAGAGAAAATTTTAGAAAGGAAAAATTTTTAAATTGAGCTCTTGCAATTGACCGTTTTAACATATTCGCCACGCCCCAATATATATAAAATATATATAAAAAAAATATATATATAATAAAATATATATATAAATAATATATACATATAGTGGGGTCCACCTCTGTGGGGATAAAAAGTTTAAAGGGAAGAAATTTGGTTTTTTTTTCCTAAACCGTCTAAATATTCCATTTTCCCCTCCCCCCCCCTTTTTTAAATACAATTTTTTTTCCCAAAGCAAAATTTTTTTACATAATATGTACAGAAGATTTAAGAGATACATTTTGATAAAAAGTGGCATATAAGTACATGTTTTTTACGTGTGATCACCGATTATAAAGGCGAAAATCTCACCAAAGCTCCTCAGAGCTGGGCGTGTGCCCAAAATCAGCAGGCATTACCCTTTGAACACCCCGACCGCTGAACAGAAAACTGTGCCCGGGATCCCAGTTCCCCTGATAAATCTTTTTCCCACCCCTTTAAAATTTTAGATGCACCTTTCCCCCTGACCAAGGGTCTCTGACCTATGGGAAAACATGTAATGATGGGCAATTCTCCAAATTTTCTAGATTTTGGGGACCCCCCACTGGCAGCTGCCCCCCTTCCTCCCGGTGTTTTGGGATAGGTAAAGCCCAAGGTAGATGCACTTTAAAAGTCCCACACCACCTGCTTCCCATCGTCCAGCTTAAAGGGGTAAATCCATATGGACCTTCGGGCTGCCATCAGATCTGCATAGTTGGGGGGCTCCCTTACGCTGAGCACCGCGTTGTGGGGCTTTCCCTTTGATAATGTTTTTAACCTCCTCATGTCTTGCAACTTTCCCTGGATTTAGGGGCAACAAGACCATGGTACCCCAATGGGTCTCTGTTTTCTCCCACAAACACCTGTGTTGGGGGAGAAAAGGGCGGAAAGTCAAAGGGGCAACACGATGCGGAGGGTCGGGGGTCGAGGCGGTCCACGGCGGTTTCGAACAGCCAACGAAAGTCCCCAACAGGGGGGGGCCCCTCTCACTCCCAGGGCAGGCTCTACCTTCCCTGACACACTCTGAAGCATTGTTGAGGCTATATTTTCCCTATTGGACCATCCCATGCGATTGAGTTGGGGGGGGAGCGGGTCTGGTTTCAAGCCGTTAGATTATCCCAGATCACGGCTCCGTCGGGGAAATCGCTGCTACAAGCCTCTGATGCAATACACGGGGGACAGAAAACAGGAAACGCAATCTGTGATGACGCGGACCCAATGCCTCCTGCTCGGGAAGTGTAGCTTGGTTTTTCCACTCCCGTCTTCAAGTAATTTTAAGGGTTTTTCAAAAAACTGCCCAGAATACTCTCATATTCGTGAGTATGGGGTTTATCAAGAAGGGGCACATCTTAGTAATATGTCAACCTGGGCGCCCAAACCCTTTTGTGAAAGGTAAAAGGCATCGGGGGTGTCCAGCTTGCCTTTCGTTTTTCCATTCCCTTAATTCTTCCAATTTCTTCCTGAAATTGTGTCAATGGCTTTGCTTCCCAAAGGGGTCTCCTAGCAAGACACTATTTGGGGGGGAAAGACTGCTGTTTCCTTTTAGTTTTGATCTCCTGTTTTTAATCATTTTTTGACTGACTGAATGATTTCACATTTGGTTAATTCAGGTGAGACCCATTTCCTGCCCCCGTGTCATTACCGGTAAGGTCATGTAGGAGGGACTCCTTTGTACCGCAGGTGTCACATCTGGGAAACCAGATTTTTACCCCCCTTGTCATCTGACTGTGATTCCCCAACGCTATACGAAAAAAATGAGCAAGAGACTCCTTTTTGGGACACCCTCCATGATTGATTTCATGCTCCCAAAAGAACATTGTTTCCCTTTGCTATACCCAGCGAAACAAAAGGAAGAGACCGGGGAAATTTTCTTGTACTGCTGCTATACCACGTCTCTTTTCAGAGATTGAACCATTCTTGAAATCAATTTTAAAATGCATGTCCTCGGGTGGGGTTTGTTGATATACGCCCTTGTTGAAAACCCGCGCTTCACTTCCTTGAGAGACCCCAAACCAAGCGGGTTTTGGGGTTGAACCTCAGGGCTGCCGTGCACAATACTTGGGACAGCAGCTTTGGAAAAAGGGGCGAAAACGTTTTGCCTACTGCAATTGGGCCGAATTCCTCCACCTTTTTTTTAAGTGCACAAAGTGTTTGCACCAAAAAAGAAACCCTAATTTCATCGGGAATAAACCCACCAAGGAATTGCGAGAATTTTGTGATCCTGAAAGCAGTGTCTGTGCAATTTCCCCAAAACGGATTAAACATTCCCCTTAAAAAATGCCGTGGCCTTTTTTCCATTTTAACCCCCACAGAGCCAGATGGGAACGACTTTATTGCTTTGAAAATGTCTGGTCTTCCACAATCAATGGTTCCATGCGAGGACAGAGGTGGGAAACTGTTGGTGCCACTGGTTTTCCCGGGCAGGGTGCTTTCCTCTAATGTTCAGCCGTGTCAGCACCCGGGAGAAATTGTATTTTCACTGGTAATAATTCTGATTGCCCCCACTGTGTTGCCCTCTTCAATTTTTTTTGCTCACCGGGACTCTGACTTTTTCACTGTCATAGATGAGGGGGGGTTTTTTCCCCTCCCCTTTTTTGTGTTGAGGGGGAAGGGCGAATGGGTTAACTCTAGGAAAACTTTTAAGGGTTTAATTATCATTGGGGCTAGCCTCTTTCCCCTTTTTTCCCCCCGGCAGCTAAGCAGACATTGCCAAAAAGAGCAAGTTGTGCCAGCTTGATGGTTGGTGGAGTATTTAAGATAGCGGAACCACGTTTACTTTTTTCAGGAGTCTGAATTTCCCACGCGCGTAAAGGGGGCGCTTTGGGAATATTGTGTCCTGGTACCTGTTGCTTTAATTGCTTCCAAGAGTTGTTGATGAATGAAATCTTTTTGGAGGGGGTTTTCGGGTGCCGAGGGGGCTCGGGATCATCATTTTCCACAGGGGGACATCCTGAACCGGGGCAACTACCGTTTTTTGCGGGGGAAACCATTAGAGTTGAACAACGAAGCAAAAGCATGAACCGACACTTCCTCTCCAGTATTTTCCAGCCGTGCCCTTTCCCCGCTGCTTGCTTCCTCCTGGGTTTGGGATCCATCTGCTAGACTAGACAATAGGGGTGGAATATGACATGCTGGGTGGGTATGGGCGTGAAAGGTAGTGAACTGCCGTGGGGGCCTGGTGGGGTTTGAGGGGCTGGGGGGAAGGGGAAAACTTTCCCTGGAATTATTGGGGGAGGCGCAGGGTGAGTGGGGTTTTTCCCGGGGGGACAAAACACAGGACTTTCACACTATACTTGTTCACACTGCTTACAATACCATAACTTATTTGGTTTTCCCCTGTACACTATGAACAATTTGGGGGATGGGCAAATCTGAAACCCAAAGTGTTCCTCACCATCTGTTACACATCCCACCTTTCCACCCCCCCCCGTGACGTGGGGGTGGATGCACGAACACTTCCCTCGTTAACATTAAAATTCACTTGTTTTTCCCAAAAATATCCTCTAAATAGTCCATGCATCGAACAATATTTTTCCCAAATTAACTGGGAAACAGGGCCATGGGGCTGGATAAGATGTTTTTAAAAGAGCTTTTTGAGGTTTTTATGCACGACAATCTTGGCCGGACTCAAACACAGTGAGGGCCCATACCCCACCCCTCCACTGGGGCCCTTTTCCCACTACCACCACTCACCAAAATTACAAACTGCACAACACTTTTCCCCAATTTACCCTGAAACGGTGGCGAAAAGTCCCTTTTCGCTTTTCGGGAAAACCCCCCCAACAATCACAATAAGTCCGTAGAGTCTTAACCGGTCACCCCCTTATCCGGGAGTTATAAATTTAAAATCCCGCAGCTAGCCCGCCCCACGTCTTTCCCTCCAGTGCATGGGGAGCTATAATAATTATAATTATATATATATTATATATATATATATAAAATATATATATATATATAAATATATAATATATATATAAAAATTCATATATATATATATATATTATAATATTATATATATTAAAATATAATATATAATATATATTATATACAATAATATATATATAAATAAAATATATATATATAAAATAATATATAAAACATATCAAACATATATAATATAATAATATATTATAATAATAATATATACATATACATACATAAATTTTTAATTTTAAAATATATATATATATATATATAATATTATATATTATTAAAAAAATATATATAATATATATATATATTAATAAAATATATATAAATATAATATATCATATATATAAAAAACAAATTTATAAAAATAATATATATATATATATATATATATAAAAATTTTATATATTTTATAATAAATATATAATATTATAATATATATATAATATATTATATATATATAATATATTATTTATATAAATATATATATATATATATATTAAAATATAATAAATAAATATAATTTATAAATTTAAATATATTATATATAAATATATTATATAATATAGTCCTGCCCAATATGTAAAACTGGCAAATAGCAAGAACCATTTTTAAAAATTTAAATCCTTTTTAAAATTTTCTCCTATACATTTTTAAAGATAATTTTTTTTTTATTAGGTTTTAATTTTATTTTGCTCCCAAAAAAATCAAGAAAACTTACCTAACCTTTTTACAAAAAAGAAAAAATTTATTTTTAAACCTAACCCAACTAAATAATTTTTGATTTGTTTTAAAAATTTTAAAACTAAAAAAACACAGTAAAAATTTTTTTTTTCGTTTGTTTAAATGTTTTGGCAAGATTTTGCATATACAAATTTCGCTTGTCCTAAAAGGGAAGAAAAAAAAAAAAAAAGATTAGCCGGGATTCTCCTGGCCCGGGGCCTTTTCCAAGTGGGGCCCGCCTTGGCTCCCTCTTTTGGGAGGGCTGAGACCAATCCCCCCTGGGAGGGGCACAGACGTCCCCATCTTTTGGGGCCCCAAATGTCCCCAGGCCTACCCCAAACTAGGCCCTCTGGCTGTCACCCCCCCCCAAGGGGTAATGGGAATGACAGTCCCTTTTGACTTTACTCGGGCTCGGGGACCTACCCCACCCCAGAAGGGTTTTGGGATGGTGTCGATGTATAGGCAAGAAGATGAACGTTGCTGTTTTAAGCCAAGATCGTAATTCTACTATTCGGCACGACAATATATTATAACAAATTAATAATATATATAAAAAAAATAATATATAATATATATAAATTATTATATAAAATATAAATATATATATAATATACATTAAAATAATAATCGTGCCGAATATGAAAAAATGGGCAATTAGCAAGAAACCCTTTGAAATTAAAATCCTTTCTAAAAATTTCTCTTATACGTTTTTTAAAAAATAAATTTTTTCATTAATGTTGTGTAAAAATTAAATTTTGCATCAAAAAAAACTTTGAAAACCCTTTCCTAACCTTATCATATCAAGAGCAATTTATTTTTTGCCAACCCAACTAAATATATTTTAGACTTGTTTTAAAAATTTTTAAAAATAAAAAAACACAGTTAAAATATTTTTTTTGTTAGGTTCAAAAGATTTTTGGCAAATTAATTGCATACACAAATTTCACTTTTTTTTATACGGCAAAATGAACGTTCTATTTAACCAAGATCGCAAATTCGCCTTTCGGGAAAAGACATATATACACTAATGAAAAATATATATTATATATATATATATATATAAATATAAAAATATATAATATATAATATATATATATGTCGTCCCAAAATGTAAAAACTGGTCAAATTAAAGAACTCTTTAAAATTAAGTCTTTTTTTTAAATTTTTTCTTACGTTTAAAGATATATATTTTTTAAAATGTGTGTAAAAATTTTTTTTAATTTTTTCACCAAAAAATCTTAGAAAAATTTTCTAACCTTATTAACAAAAACAAATTTATTTTTAGCCAACCCAAATAAAAATATTTTAGATTTTTTTTTACAGTAATTAAACTAAACAAACAGAGTGAAAAATTTTTTTTTTGTTAGGTTCAGAATGATTTTTGGCGAAATTATTGCATAAACAAATTTTCGCTTGTCCTATATGGCAAGATGAGGGTTGCTATTTAAGCAAAGATCGCAAGTTCTGCCTGTTCGGCACGACATATATATATATATATATATATATATAAAGATATATATATAATAAATATATATATATATATATATTTTATATATATAAAATATATATATATATTTTATTATTTATTATCACACTGGCCGATTCCCACCAAGGCAGGTGGCCCGAAAAAAAAAACTTTTAAACCCAAATTATTCACTCCATCACTGTCTTGCCAGAAGGGTGCTTTACACTACAGTTTTAAACTGCAACATTAACACCCCTCCTTCAGAGTGCAGGCACTGTACTTCCCATCTCCAGGACTCAAGTCCGGCCTGCCGGTTTCCCTGAACCCCTTCATAAATGTTACTTTGCTCACACTCCAACAGCACGTCAAGTATTAAAAACCATTTGTCTCCATTCACTCCTATCAAACACGCTCACGCATACCTGCTGGAAGTCCAAGCCCATAGCCCACAAAACCTCCTTACCCCCTCTCTCCAACCTTTCCTAGGCCGACCCCTATCCCTCCTTCCTTTTCCACTACAGACTGATACACTCTTGAAGTCATTCTGTTTCGCTCCATTCTCTCTACATGTCCGAACCACCTCAACAACCCTTCATCAGCCCTCTTGGACAACAGTTTTGGGAATCCCGCACCTCCCCTAACTTCCAAACTACGAATTCCCCTGCATTTATATTCACACCACACATTGCCCTCAGACATGACATTCTCCACTGCCTCCAGCCTTCTCCTCGCTGCAACATTCATCACCCATGCTTCACACCCATATAAGAGCGTTGGTAAAACTATACTCTCATACATTCCCCTCTTGCCTCCAAGGACAAAGTTCTTTGTCCCCCACAGACTGTTAAGTGCACCGCTCACTCTTTTCCCTCATCAATTCTATGATTCAAACCCCATCTTTCATAGACCCATCCGCTGACACGTCCCCTTCCCAAATATCTGAATACATTCACCTCCTCCATACCCTCTCCTTCCAATCTGATATTCAGTCCTTCATCACCTAATCTTTTTGGGTTATCCTCATAACCTTACTCTTTCCTGTATTCACCTTTAATTTTCTTCTTTTGCACACCCTACCAAATTCATTCACCAATCTCTGCAACTTCTCTCAGAATCTCCCAAGAGCACAGTGTCATCACAAAGAGCAGCTGTGACAACTCCCCCTTTGAGTGTGATTCTTTATCTTTTAACTCCACGCCTCTTGTCAAGGGCCCTCGCATTTACTTCTCTTACAACCCCATCTATAAATATATTAAACAACCACGGTGACATCACACATCCTTGTCTAAGGCCTACTTTTACTGGGGAAATAATTTCCCTCTTTCCTACATACTTAAACTTGAGCCTCACTATCCCTCGTAAAAACTCTTCACTGCTTTCAGTAACCTACCTCCTACACCATACACTTGCAACATCTGCCACATTGCCCCCCCCCATCCACCCTGTCATACGCCC
>NW_026494983.1:0-13629 GCF_026875155.1 Cherax quadricarinatus
GCTTTTTGCATGCTGGTATTGATTTTTGTATTTTCATCACTGCTTGTGCTACTTTTGCTGCTGCTGCTACTGTTGCTGTTGTGCACTGTTGCGCTGCTGCTACTGTTGTTGTCGGCCGCTGCTGCTACTGCTGTGTGAAGCTACTGTTGTTGTCGCCGTTGCGCTACTACTGTAGTCGCTGCTACTGCGCAGCTACTGTTTGCTGTCGCCGCTGCTGCTATGCTACTGCTGCTGCTACTACTGTAGTCGCTGCTGCTCCCTACTGTTGTTGTCGCCGCTGCTGTTACTGTTGTCGCCGCTGCTGCTATTGTTCTGTCGCCGCTGCTGTACTGTGCTATCGCCGCTGCTGCTACTGTGCTGCTACTACTGTAGTCGCTGCTACTGTTGTTGTCGCCGCTGCTGCTACTGTTGTTGTCGCCGCTGCTGCTACTGTTGTTGTCGCCGCTGCTACTGCTACTGTTGTTGTCGCCGCTGCTGCTACTGCTACTGTTGTTGTCGCCGCTGCTGCTGCTGCTACTGTTGTCGCCGCAGCTGCTACTGTTGTTGTCGCCGCTGCTGCTAGTGCTGTTTCTACTGCTACTGTTGTTGTCGCCGCTGCTGCTACTGCTGTTTCTACTGCTACTGTTGTTGTCGCCGCTGCTGCTACTGCTGTTTCTACTGCGATGTTTGTTGTCGCCGCTGCTGCTACTGCTGTTTCTACTGCTACTGTTGTTGTCGCCGCTGCTGCTACTGCTACTGTCTTTGCTACTTCTGCCGACTTGTAGTAATTCTGAAGAGACTTTCTCTTCTTAGTTAATGAAGTTCCCAGTATTTCAATATCCCTGACTAAAATAAACATCAGGGGGGACCCACAATCCCTGGAACACTCCACAACCCTGACTAACATAAACATCAGGGGGGACCCACAGTCCCTGGAACACTCCACAACCCTGACTAACATAAACATCAGGGAAGGCCCACAGTCCCTGGAACGCTCCACAACCCTGACTAACATAAACATCAGGGAAGACCCACAGTCCCTGGAACACTCCACAACCCACAAGCTAGACATTTCGCTCCCTCCAAAACCTTACATGACGTTTCGGTCCGACCTGGACCGTTATCGTGTTACTGGCGACAGGGCAGACTGAAACGTGGTTCCAGGGAAGACCGAAACGTGTTTCCAGGGAAGACCAAAACGTGGGTCCAGGGAAGACCGAAACGTGGCTCCAGAGGAGACCGAAACGTGGGTCCAAGAAAAAAACGTGGTTTAGGCAGGACCGAAACGTGGTTCCAGGGCAGACCGAAACGTTGTCCAGGGGAGACCGAAAGGTCACTTGTTGCGGATTATATTTCAAAACATCTCACACAAACCGGCAACTAACTGTTGTTCAGGTGATGAAACAGATCAACGGGACCAACAGAAACAGAGCCAGCAGGGCCTACAAGACCAACAGGACTAACAGAACCAGCATAATGAACAGGATCAACAGTACACACAATCAACAGGACCAACAGTGCACACACACACACACAAACAACTAGCAGTACACACATACAACCAACAGGACCAACAGTACACACAATCAACAGGACTAACATGAGCACACACCACACACACACACACAAACAACTAGCAGTAAACACATACAACCAAACAGGACCAACAATACACACACAAACAGGACTAACAGTGCACACACACACACACACAAAACAACTAGCAGTACACACATACAACCAACAGGACCAACAGTACACACAATCAACAGGACTAACAGTGCACACACACACACACACATACCCAACAGAACACACAAACCCAACAGGACCAACAGTACACGGTCATCAGAATCAACGGGATATGGAACCCAGACAACCAACGGGACCAAAGAGACTAACGGGAATAACGGGACCAACGGGACCAACAGGAAACAGGACTAACACTCGGCCATAAATATACAATTTGATTTTTATCCTTCCATTTTATATGTATTTTTTTATGTATTTTTTGTTTTTTTTGGGGTTTTGTTTTTGGGTTTTTGGTTAGTGTTTTTTTTGGTTACGTGTTTTTTGGTTACTTTTTTGTTTGGGTTCTGTGTTGTTTGGTTACTGTTTTTTTGTTTGGTTAGTGTTTTTTTGGGTTACTGTGTTTTTTTGGGGGTTACTGGTTGTTTGGTTACTGTTTTGTTTGGTTACTGTGTTTTTTTTGGAAACTGTGTTTTTTTGGGTTTTCGTGTTTGTTTGGGTTACTGTTTTTTTGGGTTTACTGGTTGTTTTTTTTACTGTTTTGTTTTGGTTTTCTGGGGTTTTTTTTGGTTACTGTGTTTGGTTTGGTTATTTTGTTTTGGTTTTTATGTTTTGTTTGGTTACTGTTTTTGTTTGGTTTTTTGGTGGTTTTTTTGGTTACGTGTTTTTGTTTTTTTTTTTGGTTACTGTGTTTGTTTTTCGTGTTTGTTTTTGGTTATGTGTTTTTTTTGGGTTTAAAGTGTTGTTTGTGTTATTGTGTTTGTTTGGTTGTTTTGGTTTGGTTATGTGGTTGTTTGGTTACTGGGTTGTTTGGTTATGGTTTTTTTTTGGGTTATGTGTTTGTTTGGTTTTTTGTTTTTACTGTGTTTTTGGGGGGTTGGGGGGGGGGGTTTTTTGTGTTTGGGTTTTGGTGGATTGGGGGGGGGGTTTGGTTGTTTTGTTTGTAAAGGGTGGTTTGTTGTGGGGTTTTGGTGAAGGGGTTGTTTGGGGTTGTGTTTTTTTTGGGGTTAGTGTGGGGTTTGGTGGTTGTTTTTTTTTTTTTTTGGGGGGTTTGGTTGGTGTTTGATTTGGGGGTTCGTTTGGGGACGTAGGTAAGTTTGGGGGTTGGGTTATGGTTTGTGGTGTTTCGAGTGGGGGTTTTTTGGGGTTTTTTTAGTGTTTTTGATGGTTAGTGTTTTAGGGGGAGCTATGTTTGAAGTGTTGGGGGGATTTTTTTGGTGAGGCACGGAGGGGGGTTATTAACATTGGGTTGTAGGTTAGTCACATCACTGTAATAAACCCAGCAGATGAAATATAATCTCCCCCAGTTAAAAGGGAAATGATGGTGTAGTGGGGGGATGGTGCACAGGGGATGGTGGACGGGGGAGGGTGCAGGGGGATGGTGGCACAGGGGGATGGGGAAAGAGGAGTGGCACGGGGAAGGGGCACGGGGGATGGGGGCAAGGGTTTGGTGGACAGAGGGGCAGGGACTTATGATTATAAAAAATTTATATAAAAATATACATACGATCCTATTAGTCTAAACCGAATGGGTAAAACTTGGATTTTTTGGCAAAACAAGCTCTTCTCCCGAATGGAAAGGGAAATATTACGAAAATTTTCGCAAAAAATCATTCAAACCAAACGAAAGAAACTTCACTGGTTTTTACAAAAATGCGAAAAACTTATTTAAAATAATTTTATTTGGTTTAGGTTAAATTAAATTAGGCTTTTTTTAATAAGGTTAAAAGTTTTCTAAGGTTTTTTGGTACAAAATTTTTTATTTTTTCTTTAACTAAATGAAATAATATATAAATATTTTATAATAAAAAATTTTATATATAAATTATATAATATATATTATAATATTATATATATAATACATATTTTATAATATATTTTAATATATATAATTTATTTTAATTATTTTATATATATATAAAATTATATATATATATATATATATAATATATTTTTAAACCCTATAAGCAAAATTTTTTTTGAAAGGATTAAATTTTTTAAGTGAGTTTTTGCTAACGATAAATTTTACCATTGGGCACGAAGACGGACCATTTTTAAACAAAACGTAACCGTACAACCCCCCCCCAAACCCCCACCACACATGCCCCAACACACATACACCTACACAAGCTCACACAAATTTAAAGAGGTTTTACAGTGGAAACCATAGGACTCCAAGAAAACAAACAGGGGGGCACCCACAAGTGCGGATGAGGTTTCATATAAACCCCTAGGAGGGGAAAAAAGCTGCATGCGAACTTGACACCCCAAGGGTGGGAACCAACAAACTCCCATGGGGTCCTTAAAGAGGGGGCAGGAAAATTGTGTGAGCCTTAAAAAAGATCTTCAACACATCATTTTAAACGGGGAACTCCCTAGGTTGGGAAAGGGGAAATTTCCCAATTTTTAAAAAGGGGACGACAGAGGGACTAAACTACAGACCTTTTTCACTAACGGTTAGTAGCGGCAGGAGAGTCATCAGGGAGTGGTGGGGTCCGGGGAAAAAAAACAAGTGTATAATTTACAACCAGACGGTTTCCGGGGAAAGGGAAATCCTGTGTCACAAACCTACTGATTTTATGCAAGGGGACAGAATAAGACAAGAGAAGAGGGGGGGGGGTCACTGCATTTTTTGGGCTGCAAAAGGGTTGACACAGTTCCTCACAAAAGGGGTTTCTAAAAAGCTAGAAGACAGGGACACTAACAGAAAGGCCTGCAAGGATCAAAATACCTGACAGGGGGGCAACAAGAGTCAGGGACTGACGATTCAAGTGGGCGCTTGTGACAAGCGGGGTTTTCCACAGGGGTCAGTCCTAACCGTCTGTTTCTTGGTATATGTGAAGAATAACGGAAGGATAAATCAGAATGTCCTTGTTTTTCAATGATATAATTAATGAAAAGAATCAAATCGATAGGATCAGGCAGGACTACAAACAGACCCGGGCAGCTACAAGCCTGGCCCGAACTGGTCCTTTATTTAACCCCGCCAAATGAAAGTCTGAAGATTGGGGGAAGGGGGAAAAAGCCGCAGACACAATATGTTTGATGGGCCAAACTGCAACCTCACTCAAGGGAAAAAATCGGGGGGAGTTAACACCGAGCAATCTCCCCGGGGCCCCTAATCAATAACTGCTGCAATACGGCGCCTGGGAAAACCTACGGGTAGCTTCCGAACCCAAAAAAACGTTCAAACACTTAAACCATTTACGTTAGGGCCCCTACTGGTATGCAGCACCCGTTTGAACCCAAACCTAGTCAACCCCAAGAAATTAGAAAAAGTGCAAAGGGTTTCAACAAGACAGTCCCGAGACGGATTGTCGTACAAAAAGGGAGGGAAAACCCCCGCGACACTGGGGACAGGGGGGTCAGGGGAACATGATAACGACATAAAAAATATGGGGCAGTGCCCGGTGGACAAAGGGCAGTTTTTCCAGAAGGGGGACATAACAAAGGTCACAATTGGGAAATTAAGACTCAGATAATAAAGGGATTTAAATTTTTTCACATAGAGTTCAAGTCGTGGAAAAAATCTAGAAAGTGAAAATATTGGGGGCGGGAAACCCTACATGTTTTAAGGCGATATAAAAGCCATGGAGCAGGGAAAAAGGGACCTAGTAGCAACATGAAGAGGCGGGGGCCCGGGCTATGATCACCCTGCAACCACAAATAGGGGAGTACACACACACACAACAAAACAAAATATGCACACATACACACACACACACACACTTTACACACATACACACACACATAACACACACACACATACACACAAAAACCCACCCACACATACACACCCCCCAACATAAAACACACACCCCCAAACACACCCCACACACATACACACACACACACAAACAAACAAACAACCACAACACATCCACACAACACACACATACACACACACACACCCCACCACAGGGCCCCACACAACACACACAAAAACACACACACACACACAACACACAAAACTTTACACACAAACACACACACACACTACTGTGGGACAGCCTGTCTGCCCTGCACAAAAAGGCCCATGCGTCTGCCAGTTTAGTTCAAAAATTTTGCCCCATGCGGGTGCTGCCCTCTGTACCGGGCCTCTCGAAAGGGCACCCCAAGCCTGCCCGGCCCCCATCCCCCTTTTCTCCACTAAAACAGGGGCCTAGCAGAAAGGGACACAAGGCCCTTTCCCCAAAAGCCCTCTCTCGTGGGAGGGCCCCTCCCGGGGGCCCCATGGGCACAACACACAACCCCTGTGTACCCCCTACGCCCTTAACAAAAACAAAGAAGCCCCCAAAGGGACGTACCCTTTTACTCCCGCTACCAAAACCCCCCAAACAAACCCATTTAAAATGGTGAAAAAGCGGTGCTCCAGCATTGTGTTTTCCCTTGGAAGGGGGAAGGAGAGGTATGAATTTATCTTCATTTCATCCCCCCTATACAAGAAGCCCTTCTCTAAACGAGTTATCCTGATGTGTGTCTGCACTTTTTGAGCATCCAGACACGGGAACAAGCAGGATCTAGCCGAAATTTCCAAAAAATTCTCCGAGAATTGTAATGGCGTCACAGTGACCCCCACCCCCCCCCCCCTCCCAGCTCCCCCGCTCCCCAGTGCCCCCAGCGGGTTTCCCTCAAATCCGGGGTTCATTTCATTTTGTTTCTGTTGTTGTTGTTCAGCTCAGCAAGCTGTTTTCAGCAAGCCAAAAGGTGGTTTTGTGGGTTTTTCTGCGTCCAGTGTGGGGTTCTCTTCGTATTTGTGGGTGGGGGGGGGAGGGGAAAGGGGAAAAGGGGGCTGTTCCTCACCTTGCCCATGTTTCGCCCTACTCCCCTCACCCGTCTCCCCATACCCCACTCACCCACTCCCCCCTCCCTTGCTGTGTTTTCTGCTGTTTTCCCAAAGGGTAAATTTAAATTGGGCCAGAGCTGTGTATCCGAGTGCCCGGGGCCCCTTCGAAGCTACGTTATCACATCCAAAGTAGACACGACCCCCACGGGGTTTCCGACCCACGGGGGTTGTGGGGGGATGTAACGTAGCCTAGGGGCTCGTGATTTCCCCCGGGGGGATGCCCCAGGCCACGCTGTGGCCCTGCGGGCCCCCCATCAAAATTGACGCACCCACGATGCTGCCCGACTTCAGGGAACTCACGGGGTCTGCCTAAGGGCCCTCAAGATGTCTGGACGCCCACCTCGGGGATGTTGCTAAAATGTCCCCCTCGAGATGCCCTGCTGAGTCACCCCCGAGATTTTGCTGACTAAACCTTGGATGTTGCTGAGGGTCCCCCCTTTCGAAACATCACCCCGGGACATCACATGATGTCCCCATCGAGTGTTTCTAGAAATTTAAATTTTAGAAATGCCCGAGAAGATGGAGAAGATATATTTTCCTTTTTTAATTAATTCCTTTTTCATCATGTTCTAAACAATTAGTATATTTCTTAGTGCCCAGTTTTGTGCACAAAAAAGCACATTTGTATTTTTAAGCCATGTTGTACCGCGGTGTTTTTTAAATTTTCCGTGTTCCATTTAAAGGTCTCCCCCAAAGACCTGAGTAGCACCTGGGCAATCACCCGTGGGGCCCAAAGGTTTTTGGACAGCGGGTTCTCGGGCCCTGGGGCGTTGAGCCCTCTTGTACATAAAGTTTTATGTGGGCGCTCGTGATTTTCTCCCAGAATCGTCCCTTTCCTAAAATTTCCCCACGAAAATTTTTTTTCCACTTTAAAACCCCCCGACCATTTCAGAGTGCAGTTATATGTAGAAAAAAACAAGCCCGGGGACGCTTGGGACAACCCTTGCTATAACCCCAAATTTTCGAGAAAATTAAACACCCCTGGCAGCCTCAGGGTCCCCCAAAGCTCAGTGAGAAACCTGCCCCAAAGAAGTTGTCATTTTAAATGCTAGCTCTCTCACTGAAAGCCCGGGGATAGGATTTTTACGGTTTTCCACGCTCCCCCAGTGACCCCAGCGACAGTAAAAATCAAAGTGTCCTGAGTCGTTGCCAGAAGTCCTGCCCGGTTGCCGAGTTTGTCGACGCCTCCCCTCGAGGGCACCAGCAGTTTTTGGCCCCCCGGGTTTTTGATTTAAAACCTTTAAAGCGACTCCTAGGGTTTTGGGGGGCTTCACCTTTTCCCCCAGGGGGAAAACCCAAACCTGTTACTAAACAGCTAAACCCCCAGCGATGTCTCCCGGGGGGTTTCCCGGTATCCCCCAGACGCAGGGGGCGTGCAGTTTTGGGCCCTTCAAACGCTCTTTGGGCCTATGACCACGATGTTTAGCACCCCCCACATGTTTTTTTTTTCCCCCCCTGTAGGAATTTTTTTTCCAGTCCTTTAAAATATATATATTTTTTTTTTTTGTGTTCTGTCCCCCTTTTTCCTACAAAGGAGAAAAGCCCGAGTTTTTTTACTACCAAATTGTCGGTCGGGACGACGTGGGGGGTGGGTGGCCGAGCAATGTAGACAGCCGGAAATGTCCTTGACAGACACCCCATGCTGTCCTGCCAGCTTATTTCATTTTTTGCCCCATGCGGGGTGCTGCCCTCTGTACCCGGGCCTTTTCTTTGGAAACCCCAAACCTGTCGGCCCATGCCTCTCTCTCACTCACACGTGGCCTAGCAGCAAAAAACCAAGTCCCTCCAGCTCTCTCTCGTGGGAGGGCCCGGGCCCGGGCCAGGGGCCCACAACCACACAACCCCTGGTACCCACTACGACTTAAAAATAAACAAAAAAAAAAGCCTCCGAAGAAGACGTATCTTTTACTCCCTGTTTACCAGAACCCCAAACAACCCATTATAATACACACACACACACACAAAACCACAAACCCCACACAACCCCAACACACCACACACACCCCATATATACCACACACACACACACCCCACAAAACCCCAACACACACACACCACACACAACACACACACAAAACAATTATCGTTTTAACATACATGACCGGGAGAGAAAATATTTACAGAATAACGAGCGGAAAAAAGAAGCAAAATTAAATTTTCCCCCTTTCACTTCCCAACAAATATTTTTTATTTGTTGTTTTTTACCCCAAAAGATAACGAAAAAAAAAAAATAAACAAAAAAAGGGGTTTAGGGAAATCACAAATGGAAAAGGGAAACAAAGCGTACTTTTTTTGTACTTTTTAAAAATTTTGAAAGGGTGGGTTGAAATTAAGGTGTGTGGGTTTTGTGTTGTGTGGTTGTGTGTGTGTGTTTGTGGTGTGGGGGTTGTGTGGGGTGTGGGGAATTGTTTAAAATTTTTTGGGGAAATTTTTTTTTTTTTTTTTAAGGAATGGGGCCCCCAATTGTGGGGCATTGGCCCCCGGCAAATTAAAGAGTTTAAAAATTCTGGTGTTGTAAAACAAAAATTTTGTGTTTTTTATATAATAATAAAATTTTAGATATATTTTTAAAATATAATTTTTATATATATATATATATTTATATATATATTTATATACATTATAATAAAAATTTTTAAAAATTATATATTTATATTTTAAAAATATATAAAATTTTTATAAAAAAAAATATATATATTATTTTAAATATATATATTTATTATAGTATTTATAATAAAATATATTATATATATATATATAAATTTATATATATTTATATATATATTTATATATATATTATATATTTATATAAAAATTTATAAAATTTATAATATATTATATATATAAAATATATTTTAAAATTTATTATATATTATTATATATTTATATCCATGAAAAAATTTACATACACACAAACAAGTTAAAAAAAAATTTTTTGCCCTTGGGTGCAATGCAAAAAAAACTCCTAAATTAATCTTCCCTGTTTTAAAAATTTCCCAAATTATCAGGGGAACGAAGTGGCATAAAAATTGAAAATTTGGTTTAAAATGCTGAAAAAAAAACAAAAACCCACTCTAACTTAAATACTGATAATTTGGCCCTACAATTTCAATAAAGATAATTCTTAAGGGTTTGTGGAAATTTTGCTAAAAAATTTTAAATTCAAATAACCGTCAAAAACTTTACCCCACATTTCACTCATCACCGGTTCCTAAAATTTCACTTGAAAATGGTAACTGTCGAGAAAAATTTTTCGGGTTTAAAACTGTTAGTAATAGGGTCAAAATAAATACCTAAGGGGATCTAAAAAAGGAGTAAAACTGACAGGGTTGCATCTGCTTGGGGGGGTAGACACAAGAGTTAACAGGGTGGGGGTCTACACTGCAAACTTTAATTGTTTTTCCTTTCCCAATTCGCTAAAAAATTTTTTTCATGACCAAAGGGGTTTGGTTTTATGATTATTACTGGGTTCTATGTATCACTTTTAGGTTTTTTAATTCACACCCTAAAGACAGCAACCTGCTCATTAGAGATGCCAGGTTTCAGATATTTTAAAATTTTTTAAGGGGAAAAAATAATTAAAGTACAATTCTAATGGATTCCGTTTTCCTTTTATGACAAAGTTGATTTTAAAATTTTCCAAAAAAAAGTACATTGAAAGGGGAAAAACTGAAAAATAACTTTATTTTGGGCGTGTCTAGCATTAAAAATGTTATTAGGGAGAAAATTTAAAAATGTACTTTAATTCCAAAAGGGGAAACATTAAATCCCGAGTAGGTATATAACTTACCCTTTCCCGAGCGATTGTACATTTAAAAAAGCAACTTGGGAAGTAAACAGACGGTTTTTGTTTTAGTTCCGGCTTTTAAACTCGTTACAAATAATTTTTTAAAAGGTTTTCCAGTTAAAACAGTTTTATCATCAAAATAAATTCATCGTGTGTGGGGTCAGCCCTATGGGCAATAGTTTTAACACTATGGGGCTTAACTGTCCATTTACTGGGGGGATTATACAGCCTCAATCCCTGTGTCAACACATCTTTCTAAGCAAGTATCCTAATTCTTTTTGTAAGGATGAAATAAAAAACGTAAATATATTTTTAATTTAATAATATTTAATATATATATTTTATTATATATATATATATATTTATATATGAAAAAACAACCACTTGAAAGAAAGAAAAATTTCCCAAGCGCTTTCGTGATACACATTATAAAGGAACTATGAAATAAAGTCCAAGGAAGCTTTTAAAAGGGGTTGGCCAACACCTCCATCGACCCCACAATTTTTTTTAAAACCCCTGCGCACCCCGGGCCCAACTGGACAGGTCCTTTGCCGTCACCAACAAACTATTTACCCAAAAAAATTTTTAAAAAATATTATTTGCCCCGGTTTATTAAATTTTCCCCAAATTCTATTAATTAAAAATGGAAAATTTATATAAAAAAAAGGAAAATTCATATTTTTGTAAAAAACGCTTTTTATGAAACAAGATTCATTTATTCCTGTCGACCTGGCTTGCTTGATACTACTTTCTAACTTTTTGAAAATCAATTGGATGGTTAAAATCTTTATATGAAAATAGGCTTGGGAAATTTGCCCCAGTTCAATGTAATTTTGTTGTTTTAATCTTATTCGGATTTTTACCAGTTTGCCGTAAAAAACTTTATCGCAAATTTTACAAGGAATCTTTGACAATCCATCGCATTTTGAGGGAAATTCTTTATCAAAAGTTTTTTTACTGTATCAAATTTTTGAATACAATTTTAATATTAAAAGTCTTAAAGAAGAGAAGGGCATATAAAACCAAGTTTTTTGGTAAGGGAGAACCAAACATATTTTTAGTTGAATAAGGTGGTTGTCCCTTTTGGATGTAAAAAGTATTTCTAGCAACTTTAAAAGATTTATCAATTACATTTCTTTGGGTTTTTAAATCATTAAACCATTTAAAGTTTTTTGGGTATTTCCTCATCTTGAACTCGGGCTACAAAAATTTTAAAGCTCTCAAAAAATGAGGGGGAAAACAGAAGTTTACTCTATTTGAGCGAGGAATAATGTGGACATAGGAAAAAGTTTATTTTTTTGGTTTTTTGTAAAAAATTTTAAAAAATTTTAATTCTTATTACCCTTAATAATTTTAAACATCTAGAAAAGGCAATGGTTTTTTCTTCAAACCAACAGTAAAAGTTTTTAGAATGGGCTAAGCTATTTAAATTTTTCCCAAGAAAAGGTGTATATTACATTTTTGGGCATAAAAACACAAAATATCATCAAAAATATCTGAACCTTTAGCTCTATTAGGGAGGATTGGGTTAAGCAACCTTGTTTCAAAAATTCCATGTAAGGTTACTAAGAACAGGGGTGAAAGAGGATTTTCCCCTTGCCATACCCAACTTCTGAGTGTAAAACTTATTTAAATACAAATTTTTTCTCAACAATGCAAAGTTTAAAAGTTTAATGAAAGGGAGGGGAAATGGCAATGGTAAATCATAGTTTAACGGTTCTTAGATAAGAAAAATTAATAAATCTTAACAGGCTTTCGTAAACAAAGGGAAATAACATCAAAACTAACCATGTTAAAATCTTTAAGCATCAAGGAGCTTAATTTATAACCAAGTCTTTTTGTTGTTTTTAACATTTTAAAATTTTGAAATTTTCCCAAAAAGGGGGCTCAAAAATTCAAAGCCATTTGGATAATTTTTAGAAAAAACCCTATGGAGCTAATAAAAGGGGCTGTCTGGGTTCCCTGGTTTGTGTATTAATTTGTATTTAATGATAAGTTTTTCATCAGAAGTTTGGTAAGGCAATGGGGAAAATCCCTTTCACCTGTTCTTAGAACCTATATATGGGGAATTTTTTGAAACAAGGTTTCTTAACACAATCCTCCCTAATAAGGGTTAAAAGGTTTTAGGTTGTTGATGATATTTTTTGGGCTTATGCCAAAAAGTAGATTACACCATTTCCCTTTGGAAAAATTAAATAGCTTAGCCCATTCATAAACTTTCTGTTGATTAAAGAAAATAACTCTTGCCTTTTTTAGATGTATTAATTTTAAGGGAATAATGAATTAAAATTTTTAAAATTTACAAAAAACCCTAAAAAAAACTGTTCCTATTCCCACTTTTTTCCCTCGTTCAAGATAGAGTCAAACTGTCTGTTTTCTCATCAATGTTTTTGAGAGTTTTACAAATTTTGGGGTCCTGAGTTCAAGATGGGGAAAAATACCCAAAAATTATGAAAATAGGTAATGATTTAAAATAACAGAAATGAAATTTGAAAAATCTTTTAAAGTTGTTTTAAAATATTTTTTTACAATCAAAAAAGGGGGACAACCAGCTTATTCAATAAAAATTGTTGTTCTCCCTTCCCATGAAAATTGGTTGATATCCCTTCTCTTCAAAGATTTTTAATTTTAAAAATTTTTTTAAAAAAAACTTGATACGTAAAAAAAAATTTTGATAAAAATTCCCCTTTAAAATGCTGATGGGTGTTATAAAATTCCTTGTAAAATTTGCGATAAAGTTTTTTTACGGTCAAACTGGAAAAAAAACTCGAACTAAGATTAAAAACAAATTAAATATAGCATTTGAACTGGACAAGATTTCCCAAAGTCTATTTTTTCTGTAGAGATTTTAACCCTCCCAAATTTATTTTTAAAAAGTAAAAGTGTATCAAGCAAATCCATGGGCGACAGGAAAAATTAATTGAATCTTGTTTCATAAAAAACAGTTTTTACAATATATGAATATTTCCCTTTTGGTTTATATAAATTGATCCTTTTAATTATTTGGATTTGAGAAGAATTTATAAACACGGACAAATAATATTTTTTAAAATTTTTTGGGTAAAAAATTTGTTGGGGAAATTGTGCAAAGGACCTGTCCCCTTGGCCGGCACGCGTAGGGGTTTAACCCTGTGGGTTGATAGTGAGGGGTTGGCCCGACCCTTTAAAGCTTTCCTTGGATGCTTTTCTTTCATAGTTCCTTGATAATGTGGTAGTACGAAAAACGCTTGGAATTTTTCTATTCTTTCAGAGTGGTTTTTTGCATATT
>NW_026494987.1:0-47229 GCF_026875155.1 Cherax quadricarinatus
AGCAGCATAATCAATTAAGGACCTAACATAGGCTATGTACATCATTCTCACGATTTCCATTGCACCATAGTTGGGATTGTAGCCAGCAACAGCTTGAGAGCATTTAGCCTAGCTTTACATTTCTTGTTTAGTTGTGGTATAGTGGATTTGTTAAAGGGTACATCTACCCAAGATATCTGTAAGTTTTAACGTAGCTAATGATTTCACCCTGCAAATAGATGGGTGGGGGATGTCGTTTGCTTGTTAATATCTTTAGTTTTAGAGGAAGATATTATGAGGCCTAGTCGATTACAAAATTGCTTGAACTTCATTAAGAATGGTATTCATCTTCTTATGCCCTGTTGTATGGATCATGATATCATCAGCATAGCTTATAGCTATATGTTTAGGTGAGGCAGGTAGAGCATTTAGGAGAGCATTAATCAGAATATTAAATAGCATGGGACTAAGAACTCCTCCCTGCGGTGTACTAAAGACATTTCTTTAGAATCACTTCTGAAGCCTTGGTAAAGGACAGAGGATACTCTATTTGACAGGTATCCTATTATCCAGCAGAGTAAGCTACCACCAATATTCATTTTGGCTAGTTCATGTAGTATAACGGTTCTGTTCGCAATATCAAATGCAGATTTTAGATCAAGAAAAGTGGTAAAAACTAGTAGAGGTGTGTGCAGTGAGAAAGGTGGAAATACAGTTCTGCACACTTTTACCTTTCATGAACCCATAGAGGTAGGGGGAAAGTTGATGTCTGATTCTGTAGTACAGTCTGTTAAGCATCATTCTTTCAAAAGTTTTACAAAGACAACTAGTTAAGGAGATCGGCCTAAATGTATCAGGCTGTTGGGGCTTAGGGATAGGCACAATGAGACTATTGGTCCAGGAAGTAGGAAGAACGCCCTCAATGTAACTGAGATTATACAGTGCCAACAAAGGGTTATCAGGCACGTGCCTTAGAGTTCTGAGAATATCATAGGTTATACCATCCTCTCCAGGAGCAGTTGATCGACCTTTGGTTAATGCATTATCTAATTCATACTCGGTAAAGAGGCAATCACTCTCATCAATATTTTGGCTCATAAAATTAATCAGTTTCAACATTTCTTCAGAAGTACTCTCTAAATTTTTTCTAATATGAGATGGAAGGTTTCATGCCTGGATGTTTTGGACCAGTCATTTATGAGGTCATTTGCTTTTTCAAGAGGAAAGGGATGAGCAACATTGCCAGTCTTTTTCCTGTTATTTTATTTATACCTTTCCAAGCCAAACTCAAAGGGGTGGACCTATTTAATCCACTAACAAACTGTTCCCATTCCTGTTGCCTAAGTTCTTCCTTTCTATTCCTTGCATTTGTTAGTGCAGCTTGGAACGTTCTGAGCAGGTCTGGGGTTCTACATTCACGGTATGCTTTACCAATCCTCCTAGCTGCATGTGTTAGATTGTGCAGCTGTGGATCATTATAGTATTTACATTGGTTTTTATTGTTATTTATAGTGGAGGGTTTTGTTTCCTATTCCTGCCCACTTGATCTGTGAGAACACTCTCAATAGTGGTAATTAAATCATCATTAAATTTTTGTGTGCCAATGGGCTCGTAATTCTTATACCATTGATCCAAGTGGTTAATAAAGTTGTCTCTGTGTTCTGGTTTGAGAATAAGTTTCCTCCTTCTGTATTTAGCTCCTTGATTGCTGGAGATGTGATCAAGATTGACAGTTGTTAGTCTTGGGAAGTGATCAGATAGAAGTCATCAACTATGACAGAGTCATGCATTCGTATATGATGTATTAAATCCAAGACACTGATCTGGTATGCCACCATATATGTGAGTAGGCTCAGTAGTGCCCCACAATTCGGAACTTTATCATGCATTATAGCAATATCACTGGAGTTTACTGGGTTTACCTGGAGAGAGTTCCGGGGTCAACGCCCCCGCGGCCGGTCTGTGACCAGGCCTCCTGGTGGATCAGAGCCTGATCAACCAGGCTGTTGCTGCTGGCTGCACGCAAACCAACGTACGAGCCACAGCCGGCTGATACGGAAACTGACTTTAGGTGCTTGTCCAGTGCAGCTTGAGACTGCAGGGGTCTGTCGTATTCCCCTTATGTGTGCTGGGAGGCAGGGCTGTGAACTGTCTCGGGCCCCTGACACTTATTGTATGCGTCTCTTAACGTGCTAGAGTGACACCTGCTTTTCGTAGTGAGTGATTTCGTGTGCAAGTTCGGGTACTAGTCCCTCTCTAGGATTTTCCAGGTGTATATAATCATGTATCTCTACCTCCTGCGTTCCAGGGAATTACAGGTTTAGGAACCTCAAGCGCTTCCAATAATGAGTGGTTGTTATCTCCGTTAGCGCGCCGTGAAATTCTCTGGTACATTTTCTAGGTCGGCAATTTCCACCTTGCCTTGAAAAGGTGCTGTTAGGTGTGCAGCAATATTTCCAGGCTAGATAAACAAGTGACCTGAAGAGTGTCATCATGGGCTTTGGCCTCCCCTAGTTTTGTAGGTTTCATTATCATCCTGATCATTTTTTCTAGCAGATGCGATTATACACTGTTATGGGTTCCTTGAAGGTGAGATCCTCCGACATGATCACTCCCAGGTACTTTGGACGTTGGTGTTTCGCTCTATTTTGTGGCCAGAATTTGTTTTGGTACTCTGATGAAGATTTAATTTCCTCATGTTTACCATTTGAGTAATTGAATTTTCTCATCGTTGAACTTCATTTGTTTTCTGCAGCCCACTGAAAGATTTGGTTGATGTCTCCTGGAGCTTTGCAGTTCTGCAATGGAAAAAGTCCTGTCATGCAGATTGGGTGTCATCTTGCAAAGGAAGACACGGGCTGTGGCTGACATCCTTGGTCCTATGTTCGGATATGAGGATGAGGAACAAGATGGGATGCGAGTACTGTGGACTTTGGAACAGAGCTTTTCACCGTTAGCTGCGTCGGACTTTACTCGGTTGACGACTAATCTCTGTGTTCTGTAGTGAGAAGGGAAATTATAGATCCATCGAACGACTTTTCCTGTTATTCCTTTAGCACGCATTTTGTGCGCTATACGCCCATGGTTCACACTTGTCAAGGCTTTTGCAAAAAAGTCTGTATATATTACATCTGCATTCTTTTTGTCTTCTAGTGATTTTGGGACCTTGTCGTAGTGATCTCCAATTAGTTGAGACAGACCAGGAGGCGACCTGTTCTAACCATGTTTTGCCCTGGGTTGTGTAACTAGTTTAGTTCCATTGTGTTTTGTTATAGACCTACACATTATTCTTTGTCGGCATTAAAAACTCCAAGAATGATGGTAGGTTGGTCATATTTTATACGATCTGGTAAAATGCATCAGGGGTCCCCCCGGGGAAAAAGTGTATCGCTGGGGCATAGAGAATTAAAATATGTTTATGGAAGAAAAATCGCCTGCATATACTGTGACACATTATACTGCATGTTAACTCGACTCTGCAAGGAAAGGAGTGAATGTGGCAAGCTCTTTCTGACATACATCACACAACAGTTGGGTTGACCTAAGGTTATAAGCTGCATATCCAGGCAAGTTTGGTGGAGGTGTCCAACTTTCAATCTACATTCTGCAAAAGAGACATCATATTCTTGGTTGCACTAATATGATGTAAGACAGGGCAACCGCTTCTGATGGAAGCAATGTTCCATGACAAGATTTGTATGTATCCATTGTAGTGAGTTATTAAATCTCTTGCTTAAGTTGGTAAACTATTATGCTTTGACTGCAGTTGTGCAGATACTTAAGAGCAAAATAGCATTGTTTGTACGTCTTTACTTCAGAACCTTTATTTTTAAGCATTTTTTCGGCATTTTGGGCAGCCAGTATAAGGAATTTTTTGAAGGCAAGAGTTATGGGCTTCTTTCTCACAAATTGCTGGAAGCTCGAAACGGAGATTGCTGCCACTTTTGGACAATCATCACCTGCTCAAGAGCATGGTGAACTCCAGGTAAACGGCGAGGTCTTACCCTTATCACAAATTACAAAGATGAAAAGAGAGAGAGAGAGACAAAGTAGGTAATATTGAGCATAAAATTAGAATTCTGACATACATCACATTAAACATGAGGGTTCAAAATTCAATGATAACTTCCACTTGAGTTAGTTCAGGCTACTGCCACCTAATGTACTCACTGATAATAATATAGCAGACATCACAATGAATGCTGAGGACAACCTCTCTTACCCAACCATAGATTGTAAACAGTATTATTAAAAAAAAAAAAAAAACAAAAAAAAAAAAAAAAAAAAAAAAAAAAAAAAAAAAACTAGGTAATGTTACACATGACAATGAGATAAATTCACTCTGGTTGACTTCCTTTGGTCCCATCCGGGGTAACTCACACGTTACTATGGGGTTATACATGTATGCAAGCATAGTGTGCAGTGCAGCTGTAGATAGATGAACCAGTACCTAAACAAATTCACTTACACATGCGCGTTACTTGTATGACAAGTGTTACCAAGTACACCAAGTGTACACTTTTATCACTTAGAATACATTTTGTTGATGTTAAATATAGGTGAGAGTGATACCACCGCTGGTCGTAAAGGTCGTAAAGTCGCCCAGCTGAGGGCGTGAGTGAGTATTAAAACTAAATATGTTCAGGATGTATGGTCTATTTTTTATGTGGTTTACCGAATGTTTGCAATAATAGGCGGAGGATGAATTGGCGGATACGTCGTAAAGTGGTGGCCGCCAAGAGGTGCGGGGTGTTGTTTTGGGTATAGTTGGGTGGATATATTGACCGGGGTGGGGTTTTAAAGGATGTGTGTGGGGGGGGATGGGATGGTAGAGCATACATTCATTAAACGAGGTTATGCGGCGAGGCTTTGGACCAAATGTACATGCCTTGTGCGGTTACTGCGGAGGGTTGGAGGGTGAATGTGATAGATGTGGTTTTTTCGGATTATCATACAGGAGTTTGTAATAGATGATGGATATGAGGGTGTGCCTCGGAGGGGTCCATCATTTTGGTAATTGAAAGTAAAAGTTATTAAAGAAGAGGATAGTCTTTTGTTCTTTTGTACATATGTGGGATTGTATAGTGTAGAAGCACCAGGGGATGTTGCCATGTTAATTGGTGTGGGAAACGATAGCTAAAAAAAGTATTAAGGAATATTATATTAATCGAGGGAAGATGATATAATCAGATACCCCCCAATTACGGTTTTCAAAATATTTAGAGGGGAGTTAGTTGCGCGAATGTTATGCACAAAATTAATGCTTTAATTATTCCTGTTATTGAAATTGAAAGTTTGAAGGAAAATATCGGGAATTTACAAATGATGAGGTTTTGATGGGGAAAGACTTAAGGGCGGATTGAGGAGGTTTTGTGGGAGAGCCGGCCGTCGGCGTGTTGTGTTGCGGAGTCTACACGACGTCACAAGGCATGGAGTTAATGGGGTTGAATGATCAGGTAGGTATGCAAGGGTATTAAAGTGGATCAGGTGTGTTGATGTGACGACTGAGGGGATATGAGTGGGTATATTGATGATTGGGTTATAGTTGATGAAAGCGCAAAGTGTGGGAATAAGCAAAATAGCATTAAAGTCAATTGGAAGGTTTGTTGCTGTGTGAGTTGACAGAGCATGATTGATTTGTTTGGAAGGGGCCGATAACGGGGTTGTGAGACATGGGAAGCTTATCGGGGCACAGTTAGGTAAGGCACAGAATTGATGGGATTGCCAGTGGTTTTATCTTCAAAACTGGAGCGTTAATTAAAAGGGTTTTTGGTCATGATTATTCAATATCCTTAAGCGGGATCGGGTTTTAGGGGCACAGCAAAGGATGGCTGTGGTTCGTTCTATGCCCTAAAGGTTGAGCCAATAATTAACAGTCAAAGTCTATCGTGCTATTTTCGTTATTGTGTGGTGGATTTAAGATTTTTGCAAGAATTTTAGTAACAGAATAAAAAAGGTCCTGGGTAAAGTGATTGATAGGGACAATATGGTTGGGGTCTGCTTGGAAGATCTATGTATGACGGGCATGGGTTCCATTGAAGTTTTATGAAGAAAAGAGTAAAATTGGGAGGGGGGGGTGCCTAGGCTATAAGATTGGGTGGCGGCATATGATAGTGTAGAAGGGAAGCGTTATGGAAGATTATGAGGATGGCAGGGTTTGGAGAGGAAATTATATCATGAGCCAAATTAATGTATCAAGATGCATCCTTGCGGTGTGCAGGTAAATGGAAGGTTAGGAGAACAAATTCAGATGAGAAGGGGTGTACGTCAAGGTTGTCCCCTTTCACAAATATTTTCCTTGCGTGTTACAGGTTCCTTTATAGAGGGACTTAGGTCCTTATTAGCAGCAAATGGGGGTTGTGTGACGAAAAGGGTGGGGGGGGGGGGCTGGCATGGTTGGATATTGTTGATGGACACAACGATTTTAGTAAGTGGTAACAGGGATGTGCTTGGGTGGAAACAGTTAGTGAATGTTTTTGAAAGGTTTCTGGCATGTCAATTAATAAGGAGGGAAAACGAAGTAGATTGGATCTTAAGGATGGGTTTAGTGAGGAATGTGAAGTAGTTTGAAAAGTGGAAATAAGGTGTGACCAATTACTGATATGTGGGATGTTTATGTAAGTGATATCAAATAAGTGATATCAATTAAGCACAACAAATAAATTCAGTTGCCTATTGTAGATTGTGTACTGACAGCGCCTTAGAGGTTTACGAGCCTGCACACTTAAATTTGGCATTAATGAGTGGATTACAACGAATGTTCCTATTATATAGTAAACTTTTGCATGTATCGATAATATATCTGATACTTCATAGTGAGAATACAAAGGTTACAAAAGGGCATTTTTTTAGATTCATTTGGGGTACTGGAAGCGAAATGGTTAGGTAGAGCTGTTTCACAACTCCTGGTTGGCCGAGGAGGGCTAGGGCTTATAGATGTTGAAAGAGGATTATGAGTGTGTATTTTGGATACGTAGTTATAAGGGGATGGGGGGGGAGGGAAGCGGACTTCATAAGTTAGATCAGGATATGATCGGTGGTGGCGTGGGTTAGGGAGAGTTCATAATAGGTGAGGCAATGTTAGGGTCTTCTAAAAATGAGAGGATCCTTCACATATTAAATTGGGAAATTGATGGGGTGGATGGTAAGCGTAGGTTAGCGGTGGTTATATGAAGGGGTTTATCCGATGTATTGATTGGCGTAAGATTTGGGGCGTTTGAACAAAATTGTGTTTAAAACTAAAGTACGAGAAGTTATGTTATGATTTTTACATGGGATCTTACCGTCTGGAATGGTTTTTATTCCAAAAGAGAAAACGGTGAGGATGGTATATGCAAGGCTGTGCGGAAGAATGGGAGACTGTTTTCCATACGGTGTATTTTGCGAATGTATTGAATAATAAGGGTTTTGGTTGGGTAAGGTAATAAGGTTGTGGGAGGGGGGGTGCAGTGTGTTGAGGGTTTTAAGCTTAGCATGGTGGTGTGAATCAGACATGGTAGTAGAGAATGCGGTAGGGTATATTAATTACAGATTATATTTATATGTCTTGGGCTATGAGAGGATGCGAACGTTGTGAAAGAATTCAATGCATTAACAGAAGCTTTTTTGGGAACAAAAGTGTAGGAATAAGGAGGTGTTATGAGGGGAGATGGGGAGAAGGATTTAAGTGGGGTTTTAAAAGAATTTCACATTACGGGATTTACGGATTTACGGGAGTTGAAAGGCAGGTAAGGGGGATGAAATGGCTGTGTTTTCCTAGAATGGCGGTTAGCGTGGTGAGTTTGTTTTATGAATGTTATATGAGGTATGTCCGGGGGTGCAATTTTAACATTATCGTTCTGAGTGTTTCAAGTTCAATACAGTTAATATTTACGGAATTGTTCGATTATAACTACATATATATATGTAATATGTAGATGTATGTATATGTATATATGTATATATATTTATATTATATATATATATATATATATATATCTATAATATTATATATATATATTTATATATATATATATATATATATAATATATATGAATGAGTGAGGTGAGATGTTATCAACAAATATTTGTTGGGAAAACAAAGAAAAAAGTTTTGGAGTGAGTGGGATTATTAACAAGTTAAGGTAAGCCTAGAGAACAATGGGATTTGTCAGTTAAAAATAGGAGAGGGGAGTTATTAAATGGAGAGCTAGAGGTATTATTGGGAAGCCTGGAGGGGAATATTTTGAGGAATTGTTAAATGTTTGATGAAAGATGGGAAGCTGTGATTTCGTGTATAGAGGCAAGGAGGAATAACATCTTGTAGGAGGTGGAAGAAGAAGCCAGTTGTGCGTGTGGGGGAAGTTCGTGAGGCAGTGGGTAAAATGGAAAGGGGGTAAGGGCAGCCGGATTGATGGGATAAAGATAGAAAATGTTAAAAGCAGGTGGGGACATAGTTTTGGCATCAGTGGTTGGTGCAATTATTTAATAAATGTATGGTTGTCACAGATAGTAGGAAAGGTACCTAGGGATTGGCAGAGAGATGCATAGTCCTTTGTATAAAGGAAATGGGGGATAATAGAGAGTTGCAAAAATTATAGGGGATAAAGTCTGGGAGTATACCTGGGAAAGTGTATTGCAGAGTTATTATTGAAAGAATTACGAGTAAGACGGAGAATAGGATAGGCAGCATGAAACAAGGATGGCTTTAGGAAAGGTTAGGGCGGTGTGTGGACCAGGTGTTTTACAGTGAAAACATATAAGTGAACAGTATTTAGATAAAGGCCTAAAGAGGTCTTTGTGGATTTTATGGATTTGGAAAATGGCGTTTGACAGGGTGGATAGGGGGTGCAATGTGGCAGATGTTGCAGGTGAATGGTGTAAGAGGTAGGTTATGAAAGCAGTGAAGAGTTTTTACAAGGATAGTGAGGCTCAAGTTAGAGTATGTAGGAAAGAGGGAAATTATTTCCCAGGTAAAAGTAGGCTTAGACAAGGTGTGTGATGTCCCGTGGTTGTTTATTTATTTATAGGCTGGGGTTGTAAGAGAAATAATGGAGAGTCTTGGCAAGAGGGGTTGGAGTTAAAAGAAAAGAATCACACACCAAAGTGGGAGGGTCACGCTGCCTTTGCTGTGAGACACTGTGCTCTTGGGAGATTCTGGAGGAGAAGTGCAGAGATTGGTGGATGGAATTTGGTAGGGTGTGCAAAGATGAAATTTAAGTGAATTCAGGAAAGAGTAAGGTTATGAGGATACAAAAGATTAGGTGGATGAAAAGATTGGATAATCAGATTGGGAGGGAGAGAGTATGGAGTGGAGGTGTCTCTAGGAATGTATTAGATATTTGGAGTGGACGACGTGTCAGCTGGATGGGGTTTCTTATGGAAAGATGAGGTGAATCATAGAATTGAGAGGGAATAAGGTGTGAGTGGTTGCACTTAGGATCTGTGTGACAAAGAACTGTGTCCTTGGAGGCCAAAAAGAGGGGAATGTATGAGCGTATAGTTTGTACCAACGCTCTTATATGGGTTTGAAGCTGGTGATGAATGTTGCAGCGAGAGTAGGCTGGAGCAGTGGAGATGGCCATGTCTGTGGGCAATGTGTGGAATGTGAATATAATGCAGAGATTGGGTTTGGAGAGTTAGGAGGAGGTGCGGATTACCCAAACTGGTGTCAGAGGGCTGAGGGAAGGGTTGTTGAGGTGGTTCGGACATGTAGAGAGAATGGAGCGAAAGAGAATGACCTTCAAGAGTTGTATCAGTCTGTAGTGGAAGGAGGCGGGGGTAGGGTCGGCCTAGGAAAGGTTGGAGGGAGGGGTAAAGGAGTTTTCGTGTGCGAGGGGCTTGGACTTCCAGCAGGGTGCATGTGTGAGCGTTGTTAGTAGGATTGAAGGGAGACAATTGGTTTTTAATACTTGACGGCTTGTTGGAGTTTGAGCAAAGTAACATTTATGAAGGGGTTCAGGGGACAAAACCGGCAGGTGGACTTGAGTCCTGGAGATGGGGAAGTACAGTGCCCTGCACTCTGAAGGAGGGGTGTGGTGATTAATGTTGCAGTTTAAAAGACTGTAGTGTATAAGGCTCAAACCCTGTGGCAAGGACAGTGATGGAGTGATGATGGTGAAAGTTTTTTCTTTTTCGGCCACCCCTATATACAGGCCTCCATGTTACGCAAAAATGTGGATAGCTGGGGGTGAGCCTGGTACTAAAGGGCAACAAAGGTAAAAGTTACACACCCACTCAGGCATAAACAGCCACCCGGGCTTATCCAGCCAAACAAACAGAAAGCGCTAAACCAGTATGTGTTACTTCAAGGGGTTGGTTAACAGAGGGTTAGGACAAAAATCCCAATAGGTAAAATGTAATCTATTTAATCACCATACATAACCCAATAACAGAAAAACCTTAATTCTAAACGCCCAAATGAGGGTACACACAGCTAGCTTGGGGTTCAGCACATAACATAGCTTCCGTCAGGCGTCAGCCGTCATTACACTACAAACCTCATTTCTTATTCATCACTCATCCACAGCACCCTGAGCCATGTCAGAGCTGGGTGAACATACAGGTTAGCATATGAAATCCTATGGCTCTTGGCTGAATAAAAACAAAATGAGGGTACAACTACAAACTTAACTTAAAACACAGCATTCGTCGCCAGCCTCTACACACCAAGCTAACGTCACGGACTCTCCCAAACCACGACTAACTCGCGTACCCAAACATCCTTGGAAAATATCTCATTTACAATATTCTTATAATTACAGTTTTAGAGTACTTTACAGTGCCCCCAAAAGCACATTATAAATTATAAAATTATTCTTTACAATTATAACATTCATATTATTATGGCAAACTTCTCCACTGTATGTACATTACGATGTCATGCAGGACCCTGCATAACAGACCGTAATAAACTTTATCGCAAATTTTACAAGGAATCTTACAAACACATCTATCAGCATTTCGGGGGAATTCTTTATCAAAATTTTTTTTACTGTATCAAGATTTTTGAATACAACTTTAATATTAAAAGTCTTAAGAAGAGAGGGCATATCAACCAACTTTTCATGATTTTAGATTTTGCCACCGAAGTGGCTAGTTTATTGTGCACCCCATATCCATCCTGTGGACGGTAGCGCGAGAGCATATGGATACACAAAAGGCCTAGGAACTAGGCCCCAAAGGGTTAACAGGAATACATATGGATTTATATCTACATATCTATAGTTCACTTATCTGTTACAAGCAAATTTAGGAAATTTGCTTAGTATATCTGGTAAGGGAGAACCAACATATTTTTAGTTGAATAAGGCTGGTTGTCCCTTCTTGGATTGTAAAAAGTATTTTTAGCAACTTTAAAAGATTTATCAATTACATTTCTTGGGTATTTTAAATCATTACCTATTTCATAAATTTTGGATATTTCCTCATCTATGAACTCAGGACTACAAATTCGTAAAGCTCTTATGGAAAATTTCCTAGGGTGCTTAACTGTATGTTTACCGTAGTCACCCCGTGTAGACATGTGAGAAAACTTAACCACCCCTGGTCGCGGCAAGTGATTCCTTCGGCCTCACAATCTTATCCATATCTATCCGAGACCAGTATGGATTGGATAGCACCCACAAGTACGGGGCTACTAATTAATTGTGGACTGTATAGATTATATTAGTTTAACTGAATGAAGGGGGGGTAGGATACACATGGATACATCCATCAAGGAAAACATTTGTACATAATCCCACTACTTACCAGATGTTCTCTGGTGGTCACTTGATGTAGCTGGATCACTCGTAACCTATCTAATTACAACATACCACTACTGGCCAGCCTAAGGTATGCTATAACTAGAAGGGTTACTTAACTGTGGGGTGATTGATAATCTTAATTTTCCAATTCACATTCTTTTCGATGTCCTGCTACACCGACACAGTTCTCATTTCCAGCAGGACGAGGTTATCCGTGGTTTGTCCTGCTTTAGACGTCGTGACTCAGGAGCTTCCCTTTCCTCGGTCTCGTTAACAACGAGGTCTAACGTGGTTCACTCGGAGCAAAGACTTATTTCACTTCACATATTCTCTTTAAACTTAGCGTTATTATCATTAATTACTCTTACAATTCACAACGTCGATTTAAGTCTCATAAAACTATTTATAAAATTAGAGGTCACTCCATTAGGTCTGAGGGCCGAATGAATGAAGATTAAACACACGGGTTTTCCCTGACACACACACCATGGCCGTGCACCTGCCACCCCCTCGAACAGTATTCACTAATTTTTCCACCCCTTTACATTGATACCGTAAAATCACGTTCCTCACTTCTTCACTAGGGACAGTCACGACACTTCCTATATGAATTGAGGGCCCTTATCGATCCTTGGGCTCCCGTGGAACGCCAGTTCCTCCTCCCGTTTCCTCAGTCTACTTCCCCGATTCCAAAACAATTCCGCCTTCCTCCCCCGCACATCCGCGCATGCGCCAAGCGAACTCTTGGTTTATACTCCATTTTTCAAATACATTGTGACTCATATCGGCACATATTAAAACACCTATTAGGCGCTATAGTTTCGGTAAAATTAAAAATTTTCCACCCACTGCGGGCCGTGGCGGGGGGAAGTCGTTGTTAGACGACTTAAATTGCGTCTTCTCCAGGAGACGGTTCCTAGCCACTATCTCTAGATTGCACGCTGTTTCCTAGTGGAGGTCTTACTACAGTTTCTTCTTGCATTACCCGGTCAGTGTCTTCAATATCATCATGTCACTTTCCCTAGGTTTCCATCTGGCACTGGATTGCTGAACACCCGTTTAATTCTAAGGGAATTAATTTATTAATGGTCGCAACTTTCCTGACCACGCAAAACACTTTGACGTTTCTGACAACACCCCCACCTTGTGCATTGGGTATTAATGTAATACTACCTTGCCCAAAGGCCACAGTGTTCGATGTTGTTCAGTATCAATTAACACAATGTCACTGGTTGAATGTTCTGATCAGTTTACTGCCTCTGGCTCGCACCTAAAAGTGTTCACGTAGTGTAAGAAGATATTCTTTACGCCACAATCAGGCCAATTGAATAATTACCTTATTTAACAGTTTGAACTTGTCACTCAACACCGTACGTTATTGTAATCCTCATCACTTCCTCAGGATTAATCTCTATGATAGGCGCAGCTTCTAACCGTTGTCCACATATTAGGTGAGAGGGAGTCAGTATCTCCGCGTAAGGTGTGTCGCTCTTGTATGACAGAGGGCGATTGTTCACTCGATTCTCTGCCTCCACAACACTGCCCGGAACTCCTCCAATCAAATTCTCTTCCTGTGTAGCACCTTACGGAAGACCATCTTTCACTGTTCCTATCATTTTTCGTACAGTCCCCCTGCAGAGGGCTCTGGGGTAAATAAATTTCCAGACAACCATGCTGGGTCAAAACAAAGACTGACATCATCACTCTTATTTAATTTCATCAGTGTTGAGCACCGCTACAAAATTGGTGGCATTATCTGAGTTCATCAATCTTGGACAGGATCGTCTAGCTGCAAATTTCCGGATACGGCTGTATGAACTGTTTCTGCAGACAAGTCCTGAGCCACTTCTAGATGAAACAGCCCGAGTAGGCTGTACAAGTAAATAGACATACATACACCTTCAAGGGGGGACACCATCTGAAGTACCTGTCAAAATGACTGGCCCACTATGTCCACTCGGATCACATCAAATGTTTTACCAACTGCACGCGTATCCTTGGGCAATTGGTGGATGGACCTGGGTACAGTAGGTTTCTGGCTTTCCTCCCCGAAGGCCGAACGGTCATATTATCTCTCGAATTGCTTCGATACATCCCCTTTACCTCTTTGCCCGTCCTTTGTGGACATCCAGATGGTTTGCACCCGACCGGGCGATTTACAGTTCTATCGGTTTCATCCTGTACCCTCACCCGTGCAATCCACGTTTTCTATTATGGGCATTTTAAAGCAATCAAGGTTGTCAGGTGATGAGTTTTGGGCAGCAGCAGCAGATAGGGTGCTTAGATATTCCCCCCAATTCAGCATTTTGTAACCTGCCTCTGCCACCTATTACATCATCCTCTAAATACAGCCACCAGCTTTTTTATTATTGAGCCTTTCAAAAATTTTCCGTCTCATCATGAATTTAATCTTCATCCCTGTAGGTTTCTTCTTGTACCTCTGTAGCCAGTATTTCAGGGGATGGGGAAATTATGTTGTAGATATTCATCTTACTTATAAATTTAAACACTAACCTGGTCACACTTATCAGCTTAGGTAAGGAAGAATACCTGGTCATATCAATGGCTTAAGGAGGGATACTGACGGGCGTGTTGCTCACCGTAATTTCGACCCAGGAGAATATGTTCTTTTGCACCGGCCAGTTTTAATTTGTGTCCACCAGCACTTGGCCCTGTAAACACGATTTAAAGCACTCACAAATTTTCCATAAGTCAAGCCTCGAGAACAAGAAGTCAGCTGGGTTCTCGGTTCACCAGGAATGTGATTAAAGGTTAACATATGCTGACCCAAATGTTATGTTTACTCCTTGCATTTCATTTGATGGATTTCATCGACTCTGTTTTGTACATACACCAATCTTACTGTTACCATTTCGAATCCCCATGTAAGGATACGCGTTATCAGACCAAATTACCGGTTGTCGCTGATATTTATCTCTCGCAATTTATTTCTTATATAATTGGCTAATTTGATGACACCATACAAAAATGGCCGTTAATTCCAACTGAGGTAAGGTGCGTGATTTGATTGGAAGCCACCTTAGCCTTAGACATAACAAGAGAAATGGCACTATTAATTGAAGGTAGCGACTGCTCAATATGCTAATTTCGAAGCATCGCAAAAAAATGTGGAGTACATTTTCCCTCTTACTGGGCCACATTACGGTGGGCAACTTCAACATTGGTAATTTTCATAATTTACCCCATTAGTTCTTCCCACCTCTTCAACAAATTCCTCAGGTAGGGTTTCATCCCAAGCAAACTTAAGCTTCCATGCATTCTTGTATCAAGCAATTTTCTCTTATGGTAAGTGGGGACACTAAGCCTAGTGGATCGAAGCATTTTGAAACTTTTCAAGCAAGACCTCTCTTGGTTAATTTATTGGGGCTGTTGTAGTCATTAGAACTTTTAACGATAAAAGTTTCCCTCTGTGGTCCCAAGGCAGTCCACAGCACATACTATATTTGGACACTTCAACTCCAGGGGTGTCTTTATTTATTTTGAACTCTTAAAACTGGACGGACGAATTTACTGTTCCATTCCCTCAGGGGCTATTTGCCACCTTGCATTATTTCATTAGCCCCTGCGGTAAGCTCATTAGTTCATCTTCAGTAAGACGCAACCCCAGGAAAATTGTCCTCATAAAATTGTTTTACCCATTCTCCATCAGTGGAACCACCCGTACGCTTAAGGTGTGCATTTATCGTTGCCTGGAGTAGGCAAATGGGACTGGAGCGGTAGCACCAAACAATACACTCCTGAAGTGAAAGTCTTCAGGGGACTACGTGGGTCACTAGGATTCTCGGGCCATAAGAACCTAGTGCAATCGGTCAGCCATCCTGCAGACCCACTCTCAGGAAAGCTTTTACTTATGTACTGCCGTAAAGGCATAATTTCTTAAACCATGAAGTTTAATAGTATGTCTCCCAGTTTTTCCGTCAACGACGGACCTGTACATCAAACAGTCATTCAAACTAGGTACACTTTTATTACTCCTTGGCACTACAATTAAAACACAATCACTCAGAGGAGTGGTATTAGAATCCTTCTTCACTCCGTGGTGTGGCAAATCAGTGACCATAAAATCTGGGTTTGCTCGGGGGTACCTCCTCTTGAATTTATTATTTAACTGCCTCATTAATTAATCATCGGTAAGCAGTCAACAAGTTCTGGTTTTTCTTGCTCAATTCGTGGAGCCTGAGCCTTAATTGTCCATACGCCATCCGGTTAATTAGTTGGTAGGTCTGGATGGTTCAGCTTCAGGAAAATCTCACCCCAGTATTGTCAGATTTCAAATTTACATCCCTTCTGGTATTGTTCTTGAGTTTAAGGAATCATCTGGACTTTTTCATTACATTGAATCCCTATGCTGTCCAATTCCCATAATTTACTCACAGGTTTCAAACTTCATCCTCTATGAAGTATATTTATACTGGGGTGGTGATACTTCATGAAGTAAGACACCAACGTAACTGTATTTATGGATTCCTCAGTCATTCATTTTCGGTACTACGAGGAAGCCTGCCATACATCACGTGACTCGGCGGGGGTCCTTAGAAGGGTGACTCCGCATTTCTTTGTCATACCCTTTACAAAGGTGGCATAATGGTCACTACCTACCAAAATATCTATTGGCCCACCGATCATATTATTTATACCGGAAGGTGCCAATTACCTTGCTCCGAAAGCCTTTCGTAGCGTTACCAAGCCTATTGTAGAGATATTTCTTCTGGAGCCTATCCACAATTACGGCATTAATACGTTTTCTCTCATTGCCCAGCCGGACAGTTTACATAAACAGTGTCGTATGACTGGGGCCTTCTTATTCGAGAGAAAGCCAGATAGCTTGAGATATAGCAGGATGCTCATTTGTACCTTCATCCCATTAAGGCAGTTACGTTTTATGAAGGTACGTTGTGTCCTGATCCAGTATTGCTGTTTACCGTTTTGGATTACGCCGTTTATCATAATCACCACATCCAACACAGGCAAAGCTACCTTCAGCTACCGCCATCATTATCCGACGTTAAGCTGCAATCTTTACGTGGCTGGCTTACTGTTGTGTCTGGGGTTTTATTATCACTATCAGTACTATTGTTACCATCCTTACGATTAGATCTGCCCTTACACATAGATATGTGGTGTCTTCCCTTGTTTACACTGATAAACTATACGTGCAAGTGCACGGCAATCCCTTACATATGATTTCCTAGACACCTGATACATCTAGTCAAGTCTTTACAATCTTTCCACTTTAAATCCCATGATTATAGGCATTCAGTTCTTAGAGAAATGAGTGCGTTGCAGAAGATACTATCTCTCCTTTCCTTGCCTGACTCCTTATCAACTGGGCTACCCTTATTGTGGATACTTCCTCCTCTTGCTTGGAGGTGGAGGAACCACTATAACTGGCACCTGTCACTTGATACGTGAGCTACGTAACCGTGTAGTAGGTGGCTTAGGATTATTGATATTAGGATAAGGTTTCCCTTTGTGGAAACTGGCGGGTTGCACTGGGGTCTGTTAGACGTGGTATTCATAGAGGTAATGGGTTGGCTGGTCGCAGTTGGACAATTAGCTCTTGCAGTCCCACTCTTAGTTTCTTCAACTGAAGTAACCCTTGTGATCCAGGTAGCAGTTGATCGATCTTTGGTTTATGCATTATATAATTCATTCTCGGTTTTAAAGAGGGCAATCCACTCTCATCAATATTTTGGCTCATAAAATTAATCAGTTTCAACATTTCTTCAGAAGACTCGCTAAAATTTTTCTAATATGAGATGGAAGGGTTTCAGCCTGGATGTTTTGGACCAGTTCATTTATGAGGTCATCACATTTGCTTTAATTCAAGAGGAAAGGGCACATGAGCAACATTGCCAGTCTTTTTCTGGTTATTTTATTTATACCTTTCCAAGCCAAAACTTAAAGGGGTGGACCTATTTAATCCACTACACCAAAAAACTGTTCCCATTTCCTGTTGCTAAGTTCTTCCTTTCTATTCTTGCATTTGTTAGTGCAGCTTGGAAACGTCTGAGCAGGTCTGGGGTTCTACAATTCCGGTATGCTTTATCCATTCCTCTAGTGCATGTGTTAGATGCGCAGCTGTGGGTCATTATAGTATTTACATTGGTTTTTATTGTTATTTATAGTGTGAGGTGGAGGGTTTTTTGTTTCCTATTCCTGCAACTTGATCTGTGAGAACACTCTCAAAGTGGTAAATTAAATCATCATTAAATTTTTCGTGTGCCCAATGGGCTCGTTATTCTATACCATTGATTCCAAGTGAGTTAATAAAGTTGTCTCTGTGTTCTGGTTTGAGTTTAAGTTTCCTCCTTCTGTATTTAGCTCCTTGATTGCTGGAGATGTGATTAAGATTGACAGTTGTTTAGTCTTGGGAAGTGATCAGATAGAAGTCATCAACTATGACAGAGTCATGCATTCGTATATGATGTATTAAATCCAAGACACTGATCTGGTATGCCACCATATATGTGAGTAGGCTCAGTAGTGCCCCACAATTCGGAACTTTATCATGCATTATAGCAATATCACTGGAGTTTACTGGGTTTACCTGGAGAGAGTTCCGGGGTCAACGCCCCCGCGGCCGGTCTGTGACCAGGCCTCCTGGTGGATCAGAGCTGATCAACCAGGCTATTGATGCTGGCTGCCACGCAAACCAACGTACGAGCCACAGCCGGCTGATACGGAAACTGACTTTAGGTGCTTGTCCAGTGCAGCTTGAGACTGCAGGGGTCTGTCGTATTCCCCTTATGTGTGCTGGGAGGCAGGGCTGTGAACTGTCTCGGGCCCCTGACACTTATTGTATGCGTCTCTTAACGTGCTAGAGTGACACCTGCTTTTCGTAGTGAGTGATTTCGTGTGCAAGTTCGGGTACTAGTCCCTCTCTAGGATTTTCCAGGTGTATATAATCATGTATCTCTACCTCCTGCGTTCCAGGGAATTACAGGTTTAGGAACCTCAAGCGCTTCCAATAATGAGTGGTTGTTATCTCCGTTAGCGCGCCGTGAAATTCTCTGGTACATTTTCTAGGTCGGCAATTTCCACCTTGCCTTGAAAAGGTGCTGTTAGGTGTGCAGCAATATTTCCAGGCTAGATAAACAAGTGACCTGAAGAGTGTCATCATGGGCTTTGGCCTCCCCTAGTTTTGTAGGTTTCATTATCATCCTGATCATTTTTTCTAGCAGATGCGATTATACACTGTTATGGGTTCCTTGAAGGTGAGATCCTCCGACATGATCACTCCCAGGTACTTTGGACGTTGGTGTTTCGCTCTATTTTGTGGCCAGAATTTGTTTTGGTACTCTGATGAAGATTTAATTTCCTCATGTTTACCATTTGAGTAATTGAATTTTCTCATCGTTGAACTTCATTTGTTTTCTGCAGCCCACTGAAAGATTTGGTTGATGTCTCCTGGAGCTTTGCAGTTCTGCAATGGAAAAAGTCCTGTCATGCAGATTGGGTGTCATCTTGCAAAGGAAGACACGGGCTGTGGCTGACATCCTTGGTCCTATGTTCGGATATGAGGATGAGGAACAAGATGGGATGCGAGTACTGTGGACTTTGGAACAGAGCTTTTCACCGTTAGCTGCGTCGGACTTTACTCGGTTGACGACTAATCTCTGTGTTCTGTAGTGAGAAGGGAAATTATAGATCCATCGAACGACTTTTCCTGTTATTCCTTTAGCACGCATTTTGTGCGCTATACGCCCATGGTTCACACTTGTCAAGGCTTTTGCAAAAAAGTCTGTATATATTACATCTGCATTCTTTTTGTCTTCTAGTGATTTTGGGACCTTGTCGTAGTGATCTCCAATTAGTTGAGACAGACCAGGAGGCGACCTGTTCTAACCATGTTTTGCCCTGGGTTGTGTAACTAGTTTAGTTCCATTGTGTTTTGTTATAGACCTACACATTATTCTTTGTCGGCATTAAAAACTCCAAGAATGATGGTAGGTTGGTCATATTTTATACGATCTGGTAAAATGCATCAGGGGTCCCCCCGGGGAAAAAGTGTATCGCTGGGGCATAGAGAATTAAAATATGTTTATGGAAGAAAAATCGCCTGCATATACTGTGACACATTATACTGCATGTTAACTCGACTCTGCAAGGAAAGGAGTGAATGTGGCAAGCTCTTTCTGACATACATCACACAACAGTTGGGTTGACCTAAGGTTATAAGCTGCATATCCAGGCAAGTTTGGTGGAGGTGTCCAACTTTCAATCTACATTCTGCAAAAGAGACATCATATTCTTGGTTGCACTAATATGATGTAAGACAGGGCAACCGCTTCTGATGGAAGCAATGTTCCATGACAAGATTTGTATGTATCCATTGTAGTGAGTTATTAAATCTCTTGCTTAAGTTGGTAAACTATTATGCTTTGACTGCAGTTGTGCAGATACTTAAGAGCAAAATAGCATTGTTTGTACGTCTTTACTTCAGAACCTTTATTTTTAAGCATTTTTTCGGCATTTTGGGCAGCCAGTATAAGGAATTTTTTGAAGGCAAGAGTTATGGGCTTCTTTCTCACAAATTGCTGGAAGCTCGAAACGGAGATTGCTGCCACTTTTGGACAATCATCACCTGCTCAAGAGCATGGTGAACTCCAGGTAAACGGCGAGGTCTTACCCTTATCACAAATTACAAAGATGAAAAGAGAGAGAGAGAGACAAAGTAGGTAATATTGAGCATAAAATTAGAATTCTGACATACATCACATTAAACATGAGGGTTCAAAATTCAATGATAACTTCCACTTGAGTTAGTTCAGGCTACTGCCACCTAATGTACTCACTGATAATAATATAGCAGACATCACAATGAATGCTGAGGACAACCTCTCTTACCCAACCATAGATTGTAAACAGTATTATTAAAAAAAAAAAAAAAACAAAAAAAAAAAAAAAAAAAAAAAAAAAAAAAAAAAAACTAGGTAATGTTACACATGACAATGAGATAAATTCACTCTGGTTGACTTCCTTTGGTCCCATCCGGGGTAACTCACACGTTACTATGGGGTTATACATGTATGCAAGCATAGTGTGCAGTGCAGCTGTAGATAGATGAACCAGTACCTAAACAAATTCACTTACACATGCGCGTTACTTGTATGACAAGTGTTACCAAGTACACCAAGTGTACACTTTTATCACTTAGAATACATTTTGTTGATGTTAAATATAGGTGAGAGTGATACCACCGCTGGTCGTAAAGGTCGTAAAGTCGCCCAGCTGAGGGCGTGAGTGAGTATTAAAACTAAATATGTTCAGGATGTATGGTCTATTTTTTATGTGGTTTACCGAATGTTTGCAATAATAGGCGGAGGATGAATTGGCGGATACGTCGTAAAGTGGTGGCCGCCAAGAGGTGCGGGGTGTTGTTTTGGGTATAGTTGGGTGGATATATTGACCGGGGTGGGGTTTTAAAGGATGTGTGTGGGGGGGGATGGGATGGTAGAGCATACATTCATTAAACGAGGTTATGCGGCGAGGCTTTGGACCAAATGTACATGCCTTGTGCGGTTACTGCGGAGGGTTGGAGGGTGAATGTGATAGATGTGGTTTTTTCGGATTATCATACAGGAGTTTGTAATAGATGATGGATATGAGGGTGTGCCTCGGAGGGGTCCATCATTTTGGTAATTGAAAGTAAAAGTTATTAAAGAAGAGGATAGTCTTTTGTTCTTTTGTACATATGTGGGATTGTATAGTGTAGAAGCACCAGGGGATGTTGCCATGTTAATTGGTGTGGGAAACGATAGCTAAAAAAAGTATTAAGGAATATTATATTAATCGAGGGAAGATGATATAATCAGATACCCCCCAATTACGGTTTTCAAAATATTTAGAGGGGAGTTAGTTGCGCGAATGTTATGCACAAAATTAATGCTTTAATTATTCCTGTTATTGAAATTGAAAGTTTGAAGGAAAATATCGGGAATTTACAAATGATGAGGTTTTGATGGGGAAAGACTTAAGGGCGGATTGAGGAGGTTTTGTGGGAGAGCCGGCCGTCGGCGTGTTGTGTTGCGGAGTCTACACGACGTCACAAGGCATGGAGTTAATGGGGTTGAATGATCAGGTAGGTATGCAAGGGTATTAAAGTGGATCAGGTGTGTTGATGTGACGACTGAGGGGATATGAGTGGGTATATTGATGATTGGGTTATAGTTGATGAAAGCGCAAAGTGTGGGAATAAGCAAAATAGCATTAAAGTCAATTGGAAGGTTTGTTGCTGTGTGAGTTGACAGAGCATGATTGATTTGTTTGGAAGGGGCCGATAACGGGGTTGTGAGACATGGGAAGCTTATCGGGGCACAGTTAGGTAAGGCACAGAATTGATGGGATTGCCAGTGGTTTTATCTTCAAAACTGGAGCGTTAATTAAAAGGGTTTTTGGTCATGATTATTCAATATCCTTAAGCGGGATCGGGTTTTAGGGGCACAGCAAAGGATGGCTGTGGTTCGTTCTATGCCCTAAAGGTTGAGCCAATAATTAACAGTCAAAGTCTATCGTGCTATTTTCGTTATTGTGTGGTGGATTTAAGATTTTTGCAAGAATTTTAGTAACAGAATAAAAAAGGTCCTGGGTAAAGTGATTGATAGGGACAATATGGTTGGGGTCTGCTTGGAAGATCTATGTATGACGGGCATGGGTTCCATTGAAGTTTTATGAAGAAAAGAGTAAAATTGGGAGGGGGGGGTGCCTAGGCTATAAGATTGGGTGGCGGCATATGATAGTGTAGAAGGGAAGCGTTATGGAAGATTATGAGGATGGCAGGGTTTGGAGAGGAAATTATATCATGAGCCAAATTAATGTATCAAGATGCATCCTTGCGGTGTGCAGGTAAATGGAAGGTTAGGAGAACAAATTCAGATGAGAAGGGGTGTACGTCAAGGTTGTCCCCTTTCACAAATATTTTCCTTGCGTGTTACAGGTTCCTTTATAGAGGGACTTAGGTCCTTATTAGCAGCAAATGGGGGTTGTGTGACGAAAAGGGTGGGGGGGGGGGGCTGGCATGGTTGGATATTGTTGATGGACACAACGATTTTAGTAAGTGGTAACAGGGATGTGCTTGGGTGGAAACAGTTAGTGAATGTTTTTGAAAGGTTTCTGGCATGTCAATTAATAAGGAGGGAAAACGAAGTAGATTGGATCTTAAGGATGGGTTTAGTGAGGAATGTGAAGTAGTTTGAAAAGTGGAAATAAGGTGTGACCAATTACTGATATGTGGGATGTTTATGTAAGTGATATCAAATAAGTGATATCAATTAAGCACAACAAATAAATTCAGTTGCCTATTGTAGATTGTGTACTGACAGCGCCTTAGAGGTTTACGAGCCTGCACACTTAAATTTGGCATTAATGAGTGGATTACAACGAATGTTCCTATTATATAGTAAACTTTTGCATGTATCGATAATATATCTGATACTTCATAGTGAGAATACAAAGGTTACAAAAGGGCATTTTTTTAGATTCATTTGGGGTACTGGAAGCGAAATGGTTAGGTAGAGCTGTTTCACAACTCCTGGTTGGCCGAGGAGGGCTAGGGCTTATAGATGTTGAAAGAGGATTATGAGTGTGTATTTTGGATACGTAGTTATAAGGGGATGGGGGGGGAGGGAAGCGGACTTCATAAGTTAGATCAGGATATGATCGGTGGTGGCGTGGGTTAGGGAGAGTTCATAATAGGTGAGGCAATGTTAGGGTCTTCTAAAAATGAGAGGATCCTTCACATATTAAATTGGGAAATTGATGGGGTGGATGGTAAGCGTAGGTTAGCGGTGGTTATATGAAGGGGTTTATCCGATGTATTGATTGGCGTAAGATTTGGGGCGTTTGAACAAAATTGTGTTTAAAACTAAAGTACGAGAAGTTATGTTATGATTTTTACATGGGATCTTACCGTCTGGAATGGTTTTTATTCCAAAAGAGAAAACGGTGAGGATGGTATATGCAAGGCTGTGCGGAAGAATGGGAGACTGTTTTCCATACGGTGTATTTTGCGAATGTATTGAATAATAAGGGTTTTGGTTGGGTAAGGTAATAAGGTTGTGGGAGGGGGGGTGCAGTGTGTTGAGGGTTTTAAGCTTAGCATGGTGGTGTGAATCAGACATGGTAGTAGAGAATGCGGTAGGGTATATTAATTACAGATTATATTTATATGTCTTGGGCTATGAGAGGATGCGAACGTTGTGAAAGAATTCAATGCATTAACAGAAGCTTTTTTGGGAACAAAAGTGTAGGAATAAGGAGGTGTTATGAGGGGAGATGGGGAGAAGGATTTAAGTGGGGTTTTAAAAGAATTTCACATTACGGGATTTACGGATTTACGGGAGTTGAAAGGCAGGTAAGGGGGATGAAATGGCTGTGTTTTCCTAGAATGGCGGTTAGCGTGGTGAGTTTGTTTTATGAATGTTATATGAGGTATGTCCGGGGGTGCAATTTTAACATTATCGTTCTGAGTGTTTCAAGTTCAATACAGTTAATATTTACGGAATTGTTCGATTATAACTACATATATATATGTAATATGTAGATGTATGTATATGTATATATGTATATATATTTATATTATATATATATATATATATATATATCTATAATATTATATATATATATTTATATATATATATATATATATATAATATATATGAATGAGTGAGGTGAGATGTTATCAACAAATATTTGTTGGGAAAACAAAGAAAAAAGTTTTGGAGTGAGTGGGATTATTAACAAGTTAAGGTAAGCCTAGAGAACAATGGGATTTGTCAGTTAAAAATAGGAGAGGGGAGTTATTAAATGGAGAGCTAGAGGTATTATTGGGAAGCCTGGAGGGGAATATTTTGAGGAATTGTTAAATGTTTGATGAAAGATGGGAAGCTGTGATTTCGTGTATAGAGGCAAGGAGGAATAACATCTTGTAGGAGGTGGAAGAAGAAGCCAGTTGTGCGTGTGGGGGAAGTTCGTGAGGCAGTGGGTAAAATGGAAAGGGGGTAAGGGCAGCCGGATTGATGGGATAAAGATAGAAAATGTTAAAAGCAGGTGGGGACATAGTTTTGGCATCAGTGGTTGGTGCAATTATTTAATAAATGTATGGTTGTCACAGATAGTAGGAAAGGTACCTAGGGATTGGCAGAGAGATGCATAGTCCTTTGTATAAAGGAAATGGGGGATAATAGAGAGTTGCAAAAATTATAGGGGATAAAGTCTGGGAGTATACCTGGGAAAGTGTATTGCAGAGTTATTATTGAAAGAATTACGAGTAAGACGGAGAATAGGATAGGCAGCATGAAACAAGGATGGCTTTAGGAAAGGTTAGGGCGGTGTGTGGACCAGGTGTTTTACAGTGAAAACATATAAGTGAACAGTATTTAGATAAAGGCCTAAAGAGGTCTTTGTGGATTTTATGGATTTGGAAAATGGCGTTTGACAGGGTGGATAGGGGGTGCAATGTGGCAGATGTTGCAGGTGAATGGTGTAAGAGGTAGGTTATGAAAGCAGTGAAGAGTTTTTACAAGGATAGTGAGGCTCAAGCACATTGACCACAATGCCTTGGTGTAGCGTAAGATGTGTCGGCCGCAATCCTGAAAATTTTTCCCAATATTCTATCTACCACACATTTGAATTAAACCCTTTCCCTCCCCCATCTGAGCATTCCCCATATACACAACCCACAAATTTTCACCCGGTCCACGACACACCACTCATCCCCCCACCCCCGCCCTCCCACCCATCCGATTCACCCAATCTCATGAGCTTTGATTTTAGCACATTCACTGCCATACCTGTTGCCTACCTGTTGTCTGTCTCAACTATTGGATCACTACAACAGGTCCTAAATGCACTAGAAGACAAAAAGAATGCAGATGTATATTTTACAGACTTTGCAAAAGCCTTCGACAAGTGTGACCATGGCGTAATAGCGCACAAAATGCGTGCTAAAGGAATAACAGGAAAAGTCTGTCGATGGATCTATAATTTCCTCACTAACAGAACACAGAGAGTAGTCGTAAACAGAGTAAAGTCGAGGCAGTACGGTGAAAAGCTCTGTTCCACAAGGCACAGTACTCGCTCCATCTTGTTCTCATCCTCATATCCGACATAGACAAGGATGTCAGCCACAGCACCGTGTCTTCCTTTGCAGATGACCCCCGAATCTGCATGACAGTGTCTTCCATTGCAGACACTGCAAAGTCCAGGCAGACATCAACCAAATCTTTCAGTGGGCTGCAGAAAACAATATGAAGTTCAACGATGAGAAATTTCAATTACCAGATATGGTAAACATGAGGAAATTAAATTTTTCATCAGAGTACAAAACAAATTCTGGCCACAAAATAGAGCGAAACACCAACGTCAAAGACCTGGGAGTGATCATGTCGGAGGATCTCACCTTCAAGGAACCATAACATGTATCAATTGCATCTGCTAGAAAAATGACAGGAGGGATAATGAGAACCTTCAAAACTAGGGAGGCCAAGCCCATGATGACACTCTTCAGGTCACTTGTTCTTATTAGGCTGAAATATTGCTGCACACTAACAGCACCTTTTTCAAGGCAGGTGAAATTACCCCAAACCCAGAAAATGTACAGAGAACTTTCACGGCGCGCATAATGGAGATAAAACACCTCAATTATTGGGAGCGTTGAGGTTCCTAAACCTGTATTCCCTGGTACGCAGGAGGAGAGATACATGATTATATACACCTGGAAAATCCAGAGGGACTGTACCTATATTGCCACACGAAAATCACTCACTACGAAAGCAAAAGACCTTGGCAGACGATGCACATCCCCCCAATGAAAAAAAAAAAAAAGCAGGGGTGTCACTAGCACGTTAAGAGACCATACAATAACGTGTACAGGGGAGAGCCAGGGACTGTTCAATTGCCTCCCATGCACACATAAGGGGGATTACCAACAAGACCCTGGCAGTCTTCAAAGCTGGCACTGGACAAGCACCTAAAGTCAGTTCCGGTTCAGCCGGGCTGGGCTCGTATGTTGGTTTGCGTGCAGCCAGCAGCAAACAGCCTGGGTTGATCAGGCTCTGATCCACCAGGAGGCCTGGTCACAGACCGGGCCGCGGGGCCGCTGACCCCCGGGACTCTCCTCCAGGTAAACTCCATCCATAATATCATTTATATCTCTCCAGTCCTCAATCCCTTTCCCTCCACTCACTAGGTCGGTTGTGTCATCAACTTTACCTATGATTCTGGGACGCCCTTCACTCGTATTCGCCCATTACCCTTCCTGGTTGCACCCTTTCACGCCCTATATTATCTGATTCTGTATAATGCTATGTTGTGGGGGGGTGTTTCTTTATTTAAAAAATAAAATATCCCCAATAAAAAAAAAAAAAACAACAAAAAACAAATAAAAAAAAAGGGCATCCCTGCCTCGTCCCCTGCCCCATTTCCACCATGCAACCCACCCGCCCAATATCTGTACCACACATCCCGGCTCCTGATATAAGTACGTGCCCAATTTACAATTTCCTCCCTGAACCCCTGCTGCTCCGTTGATTCTCCACAGAGCCTCTCTCTCGACTCTGTCATTGACCGCTCCAATCCAACGGCCAATACCCCTCGTTATTCCCTCTCGCAAACCCTCAATAAACCTTCTAATAACCCCCATGCCCCTCTACATTGATCTCCTGGAATCCCCATACTGACCCTCACATTCCTTTCCAATGACTTTCTTTATACGATTTCCCAAATTTTTGCAAAAAGTTTGTGTTCTGTGCACATTGAGTGATATCATCCCGGTAATCTCTCACGTGCATTGACTATCTTTCACCCTTTGGCACCAAAACTACTAGCGCATGTCACCTGCAACAGTCCCAATGCACCCCTCTCTTTTATGATATGAAATTAATTTCACCAAAAAGTATTTTAATACTCCCAATTCTGTATGTTAAAACTCGCAGGCAGCCATCTATTCCCGCGCCTTACCCCTGCTCATACTCATAAAGCCGTCCACACTTCCTCACAATAGGCCCCTGTAAATGCATCCCTGTCATTTCCTGTCCGCCCACACTGAACCATCCCCCGTTCTCTTAAAGGCCCCTGTCTCACACCCACACTCTCATATATGCCACTAGCTCCCATCCCCTCCGTTGTCACCAATCTTGTCCCTCCCTATACCTCTCGATGTCCTCAAGAAACCTCAAACCACCATTTCGTTGCAAACACACCAGTGCCCCTGCCCTTGCTGCATCAAACTTTTTGCTCTTCATTAGGGCGTTCCTTCACTCCCTCTATGTCAGCCACTGGGGCTCCCATCCCCCCTTCCTCTCTCATAATCTCCTTTAACAGGCCCTCAAGATACCTAATAAAGCCATAAGCCAACTGATTCTCTTGCCGTCCCTGTCGTTACATAGAACTCTCGAATCCTTCTTTGCCATCAATCCAACCATCTCAACACATCCCCATTGATTCCATCCTTCCCTAAGCCTTTCCACCATTGTGCAAATAGTTACCCTCCCTCAACATCTTGAAGCAACCGAACATTCAATTTCCAATAGTCTTATACCTATTCGGCCGACCCTCCCATCCCAAATCCACCATAAACACCTCTTGATCAGAAAAAACACAGCCTATACCCTTACACTCCGCACCACTGCTTTCCTTGTCACATATATCCTGTCCAGACATGCAGCTACCCTGCCTCACAAAGTGTGCTGCACCTTCCCAAGCTGCCCTCCCCTCCACATCCACCAACCCCACCCCGGTAACAGGTCACTCGAATTGCCAGAACAATATCCTGCTTCCCTAGGTTCCACATCCCTGCGGCGTATGATGTATTCCAGTCCCCTCCCTACCACAGCTAATGCTGAGGAAGCGATCCTTACTTAAGTTATACACCAACATTTCACGCGTGAACTCATTCTTCTCATCGACTGTCCCCCTCAGGCCGGACTCATAAACACACACAAGACATCTCTATTCCCATCCCCACATCCCATCCACTCTTATAGCCCTCCCCTCCCCTCCTCACAATGATGTACAGTAAACGGTTAGCCTCCCTCACCCAAAATAGCCATCCTCCTTTCAATCTCATAGAGTTGTGCCCACATTACAGTATACCCCTCAGTCATCAACATAAACCCAGCTTGTGGTTGTGCTCTTGCACAAATACTACATCTACACCATACCTAATGAGAATGTCAATGAACCTACTCACTTCCTAATAATTTCCCAGACCATTAATATTTATAGAGAGACTCTTGAATTTGTAATGGGAGGTTTTCTTTAGTATACACCACCTTTATCCCCTTTCCCCTTTATATGCCCTTGATCTTCAGTCACCATTCTGTGATCTGCTTTCACATGCCCTTGTTTACCCTGGCCTCCAGGGTCCATGCTCAATCACATCAGTCCAAACTTTTTGCGAAGGCTGTGCGGATGTGCACATCGTCCACATCGAGGGCCACTGCGCTCTTTCCATGAACACTAAGCCTTTCTCCCACCTCCACCTGGAAGCATTCTCGTGCACTTCTGCCACACAGCGACAATTTGAACCCAGCCTAACCTTTGGTCTCTGAATGCCTCCCCCCCTCTCACCACCTGGAACCCCAGTAGTATCCAGGCCACCCACAAGCCCCTCAACTGTGACCTCTCCTGGGGGTTCCCTAAAGGCGTGGAGGACTGAATCAATGGTAGTCTCACGGCCCTATCCTCCAAGCGACACCTTATCTCTGGTCTCCGGTGCCTGCCGGCAGCGCATGACTCTCTCTAGAAGAGTTACACACTCTTCCTCCCTCAAGGCCTCCTCGACCTCCACCACTCCAAGGCCTTGTTCAAGGAAAATCGACTCAGGAGTGCCAAATTCAACGTCGCAAGGTCCTCTGATGCCTCCTTATGGTGCTCATCCGCTGTGTACCCTGTCGTTTCAACACACGCACAGCAAAGTGATCATAGGGCACCGGCATAAGCGACAGGTACATTGTTGCCCCGCGTAAGTCACGGTACTTGAGTCCTGAAGTCTTCTAGGAAAAACATAGGAAGGAATGGGTATGCCTCAATGTCATTTTCAAGGAAAAACTTCTCCTTCAGGCATCCCAGCATATGATTCCTTCCTTCCACTTCCCCAATGTCGCCATATGAACAGTCCCAAACTTTTCAAAAAATGGCACGTAGGTCTGCCTCATCAGTTCAAAGGGTACATTCCTGATCTTTACCCACCTATAATGGTGGGACACAATCATGTAGCCTTACGATCACAGCAGGATTCATGGTACCACAAAGATCTTGGAATCTGGCGGGGACTATGTCTTCGTATACACTTGCATTGCAAAATTTCACAAAAAATTTATATGGGCCCCATTCAAGGCTACACATACAGCTCTTCGTTGGCAATGCCCGTTTGTGTCCCTGTGAGGGCAGGTAATAAAACTTGAGCTAGTGGCATTCTAACCCATGCACCACTTCTAGGCTGACAGTGTTTACCTTCTTATGCCTACTGCACATTTTGGTGAAAAATCCAAGTTGTCACGGCTGACAGCAGAGGGGGCAGGGCTCAGCTCACAGTCCGCTCGTCCAGAGGTTTGGAGCGATGAATGATTTGCCATGATTGTGACAGATCTACCTGGAGATTCATACCTTTGTAACTAGTTCAGCTATCATTAACTTGGGGTCCGGTCCCTGGACCCATTATGCACCTTTTTAATCTTTTGACTACCGCCACAGGATGGGTTTGGGGTGCATAATAAAAGAATTAAACTAAATAATTAAAACTAACTTATACAACAAAACCTTGTCCTATAAAAACGAAAACCAAATCCACGAATAAAAACGGCTGGTTGCCTATGGCTAAACCTCACAGTATTCTGAAATCATTATAGAAACACCAATGATGAAAAGCCAATTATAGGTACAGGGCTTAAATGCACAAAGATATTCTTAAACACTATTTATCAGTTCTCACGAAGCATTAAAGAATAGGCCAAACAAACTGTACTACTCCAGCAGGTCACTGACACAAGAGGAGATATAAAAAAGACTTGGGAAAACACTCTCCAGAATTCTGGGGACCCACAAAACTGAAAAAAACAAGATACTGATATTAAAAAAAAAATCTAAACCTAATGAAACACCACTGCATCCTACTGTACAGCTAACTAGATAAACGCTTCTTCTCACCATAGGAACTAATCTTTGCCAGTAAAATCCCACGTACCAACGTCCATGCCGGGACTACTAGATGGGAATTTCCAAATTTCTTCTTCTTGTACCAGCTGAGCCCACAGAAGTCACCGAGGTTATAAATGTCACTTAAAAAATACACTCAGGGAATCTGTCTCATGTCCACATTATTTTACAGGCGAGCAGCCATGTCCGTTCTCATGCTGTTACATTACTTTTAGCAAGTCACTATAAACTTAGCACCTTCCCAAATACTCAAGATAGCGAAGAGTTACACCAATAACCTAAAGGTGTGACCTACAGGATGTAAAAAATATAGGCCATATCAAACTTACCAGTGCTATCAAAATTCTTCGAGAAACTCGTGCAAAGGAGACTATATTCATTTATAATGGCACAAACATACTCAACCCCTGCCAATTTGGTATCAGGAAAAATAAAAGCACTAATGATTGCAATTGTAAAATGCTAGATCTGCTTTACACAGCATTGGAAGATAAGGATATCAGCATCCTACTCCACAATCTGACCAATTATGGTATAAGAGGCCATGCACTTGCATATTTCAAATCCTACCTTTATATTAGGTATCAGTTATGTCACCATTAAAGACACAGAATCAATCAACACCGCCACTTGATACTGGAGACCCACCTTCCACAGTGATGTGTTCCTTGGTCCCTCGCTCTTCTATTTATATCAGTGATCTTCCAAACATATCCCAACACCTGAAACCCATTCCTTTGCTGACGACACGACCTTATGTCATCTCTCACCCTAATCTTGCACCCTCAACACCATTGTTAACGAGGAGCTGATCAAAGTATCGACTTGGCGGACAGCCAATAAACATACACTTTACACTGAACAAAAACTACTATATTATGTTTGGTTGCAGTTGCGCTGTTGCGCAATTTACCATTAAGATTGAAAAACACTCTAATTGCAGGACATATGAGGGTAAATTCCTAGGCCTTTACCTCGACAACAACCCTGAATTTCAACAACCATACCAAACACATAACAAAATGTTGACCCCCATGTTCATTTCTTTTCCCCTTGTGCTTGCAGTGAGAGATAGTAGATCCGTTCTCCCTTTGCTCATATTGCCTGTTAGCATTATTTTTTCATCCAGGGAGTAGTTCAGCTACTCCACCAAGGTTTGTTCATTCCATCTGTAAGGAAAAACCGATCCCTTGTGGTCTGGTGGATTCGATTCCCTGCCTCCAGGAGATCTTATTCTGTCTGTGAAGCAACAGCACCCATTAGTGGCTTTGTCATGAGCAAGAATTACTTTATCAAAACAGCTGAGTTGGTATCCTAAGCAGAAGAGTTTATCAGTTAGTAATTCCACAATCACTAGTGGAATGTAGCTCTACAGCTGTTCACGAAGCACCAGGTGTTGCACACCCTGTATGGATCGTTCTGTGAAACAAGCCAGAATGAAATACTTTGGCATGAATAGCATACTAATTTCAGAGTTTGTTAAGAAATATAGTGTTTGTATGCAGCACTGTTGCAACCCCTTAATGGGTCACATATGTATAAAATGTATATTACCTTTTTCATATAATTTTATATTGTCTTATATTTGCGGAAAATAGCTAAATCGTAAATTTATTGCTTTATATTACTAGTTGACTTAGTTAACTTTCATTAGGTTGGATGTAACATTTATCATATAATTATTATGTGCACATGTTCAAGTCTTGTTGTCCTAACTACTATAATTATCACTCATTGCTCGTTTCCTGCTGGCTTCGGTGTTCCAGGGTAGGAACTGTCCACAGAGCTTATCACATGATCGAGGGGGGGGTGTTCACACCTTTTCGGGCCTGAACGTATTCAGTTGGTCTAGATCACTTGGTGGTTGGACACATTCTTGACAAGAAGTGCCTAACTCTCCCTTATTGGCCCTTGTTGGAAGATCGTCTCTGTCTCATTATTGTTGTAGGTTCTGTGGGACTTTGTTCTCAGAAAATTGTATAGATTAGTTGATTTTCGACGTTGTATGAGGTTGTGTGTTTGCATATAACACTCTGAGCAACTCAGGTCCTGAGCTGTAGCTCCTGACCTAATTTGTACTGGTATCTGTGTACTGTCACGTTGGGATTTTCTTATGCTGTATTGTGTTAAAGAAAGCTGTCATACTGATAGCTCTCTTCGTTGCTCCAGTCCACAGATAAGTGTTCTATAAGCCCATTGTAATCTGGTAAGTGAAAATCTGGGACTGTTACTAATTATCCCTACTATTCATACTTTCTATTTAAATGCTAAAGGTATTGATTTGTGATTCACTTGTGCTGAGTTTCCTCTGTATTTCTAAATTATTAACAAGGGTTTCTTGTTTGCCAAACCAAGTCAAGCAAGTTATTTCCCTTGTAGGCTCTGCCACAAAATGCTTCAAAAAACAATCCTGAATTAATATCTAAGAAGTCGTTTGATTCTAAATTCCAGTCAAGAAATTCCAATTCAATATATACTAAAATTAGTCTCATAGATTCAAAGTTATCGTGCCTTGTGGGCCTTAACATTTCCCCTCATGGTACTCTCCCTTGGTCTCTACCTAAGTTTGGGGGATGGTATATCACTCTTAAATCAATTTTTCATTGGCCCTCTGAAATTCTATCCAAACAGACTCTGTATGTGTTACTTCGGACTTAATACCCATTTTTATTGCAACCAATTTAAGCGATCTCGGCGATACAGTGCCACACCGACCCCCTTTCCGATATTTCTGTCTACTTGAAAACAATTTACATCCTGAATGTGATTTTCTCCAGGCATGTCCCGACATTTTGAATTAAACCACATCTCAGTTATGGCAAATATATCAATGTTTCCTGCACTAGCAACTAGTCTCAACTCGTCCATCATTTCCTAGACTACGTGAATTAGCTTATTATTTGATTCCTCCTTTTTCTTTACCTTCTTGCTCATTCTGTTTTTTCACTTAATCTATTACTGTCCTGTAACGTAGTGCCACTAGCTTTTCATATTTTCTACCTCATTCTGCTATTACTAATCTCTAGAGCTCATATGTACTCCACTGGGTACTCACTTTTTTCTCGCCAAGACCCCTACCACTAAATTTATTCCTAGTTTAAAGTCCTAACAGCTCCTCCACTGCAGTTGCCAGTGCCCCCACCCATTCCTTGATAAGTGAACTTCCATACCTGGCATACATGTATTTCTTACCATAGAAGAGGTTCCAGTTGTCAATGAATGTTAACCACATTTTCTTTACATTATTTGTCCAGCCAGCAATTGGACACCAAACTGCCCTGGACAACCATTTCATTTCCAACTCTTCTTCTTAGCAAAATACCCTATGGGACAGGGATTCCCACCCTTAATTCTAATTATCTCTATTGCTGACCTATACCTGCTAATCAGGTCCTCACTCCTATATCTGCCAGCATCATTGTCTCCTGCGCTGAGACAGATGATAGGATTGCACCAATTACCTCTCATGATGTCATCCAGTATGGCTAACTATATCCTTAATCCAGCCCAGGGAAAACACACCCTCTGCCTCCTCTCCTATTACTTCAAGCAGGGCCCTTTCCATGTACCTACTAGCAACTCTACTATCCCTAACAACAACAATGTTTTTACCTTCCTTGGCAATCGTTTGTCATTGTGCGGGTCCCATTGGTCGGGGATCACATTCGTTAGGTAGCACGGAGAATGGGTTCGATGTTTCCCACAACAGTTTCCTGGGTCTTTGTTGAATTCTACCTCTCCACCAACCTTTATCCTTAACTCTCTTCCATGCTTTCCAGCCACTGTCCAGGTTCCTTTTTGGCTTTAGGATCTCAACAGGAGAATTACTACGAATCTTCTTTTCCTCAGCAGTCACTGTATCTCAAGCGGCTTAGCCATCCTCCGTTCTTCCTTTAGCTGCTGGTAGAGTTGCTGAAGAGAGGGACATCTTGTTCAAATTAGAGAGGAGCACACAGACACGTCTTCACAGAGTTAAGTATGGCTTACCACTGGTTAAGTACAGGTCACCACAGGAGGAGTTTGAGATTATCAGTGGAGGAGTTTGAGATAATCAAGGAACACATATCTAATTTGATTGGGTTTTCTAGGTGATGATTTTATTGACGATGATTAGACAGATTTGACAAGGAACACCTGTCTAATCTCCATGGCATTGAGGGAAAAGTGCTCTCATGGATCGAGTCATGGCTCACAGACAGGGAAGCAGAGAGTGTCCATAAATGGGGTTAAATTTCCAGGTGGGATCTGTAACAAGTGGCATTCTGCAGGGATTAGTCTTAGGCCCATTGTTGTTATAATATATTATATCAATGACCTAGATGGAGGGAATGACTAGTGAAATGAGCAAAATTCGCCAATGACACGAAGATAGGTAGGATAATTGATTCAAATGCAGCGGGCATCGGCAGCGCTGCGGCAGCAACGGTATCCTACACGCTTTCTTTCTCAAAAAAAAACATCGCCCCATCAAAAACTTGTGATGGCCTAAGTGAAAGTTCAACTAATGAACTCCACGTAGACCACAACATGACCCAAGAATACTAAGATGTAACCCAAATCTTGACAAAATTAGAAGATCTAAGGAAGCCAGCCCTGCTTATACCCAAATCCACTGCTCCGCTGCCAGACAACCACTTAACCCAAAGCTCGAGAAAACATGCCTTCTCTCCATTGTACACAGTATCTACTTCAGTGATACTATGAAAGGATATCGCAGAAGACACAAACACAGTAATATAAGAATAACAGCAAGGACCTAGAAACTCAACTTGTTACCCAGCAGGACGCCAGTGTATCATCAACCCCTACCGACGCCAACCCAGGGAACAACAACAACAACAAACAAACATGGTGACTCCCCCTCCAACTCCACTCCTTCAAAGGATTCATCATGATAATCAGGTAACGATTATTCCTGACAATAATCAAGGACTACATCGATTGCTCTTAGAAAATGAAATCAAAGTTATCAAAGCAAGCACTCGAGCGACGAGATTCCATGATAACCAACCTCGAGAATAAGATCCAAACCTTGAAGAGAAGATACATCGGGAAAGTGTTGGACACAGACATACTCTAAAAGCAGCTAAGCCAGTCACACTGATGCAAATAACAATCAATAAATATGAAGGTTGAAGAAGCAATCAAGACGAATCAGAACATTGCACACTCGACTAAATGAATACAGTGATTTCCAAGATGACAAACTGAACAAGTTAGTTGTCTGATGCAGTTATCAAATAAACAGTCCACACATTCCTAGTGACATAACACAAGTCAGTGCAAAAGAAACTGCTGTCAGGATATTACAGGACCACGTACAAGTCATCGTGCACAAAACAATGGAAATCAAAGAACACGTTTGTTAGGAAAACCAGGAAGTAAACACAGTATAATGATCCGCTTCATTCATACGATAAAAGAAAGGACCTAATTAAATCAGCAATTACAATGAAAAAATGGAGTGTACTAAATGAGTGTCTAACAAAAAAACGTCAAAAACCTTCTGTTCGGGCTGAGAAAACTTAAAACAGGAAAACAATTACATCAGTGTGTACGCGAGATGGGAAATATAGTAGGAAAACATCAAAGGACAAACAAATTTCCATCTCAAAACGAACATGATTTCTTACCTTCCTTAGAAAAAGCTGACAATTTCTGTGAACAGATTAGATAAAGTGCCCTTAATACAGATATCGTGTGGTGCATTATAGTGTACGTTACTATTATATTGTACATTATTATTTTTATTATTTTTCATCACTAGCTAATGCCAACTACCTCCAATATCTATAACTTTCTTATGTATTTAATTGCGTCATAATTTTAAATTAAAGTCAAATCTTACTCCAATTAATAATATTCATTTTTTCTTACCTGTCCATTAATTTTGTTTATCACTACTTGTTTTTTTAGTCACTTTACATTGTGTATCAAGTGTGTATATTCCAATTTACTTTTTTGCAAGTACCAAAACTATCTTTTGCTAGTAGTACCAACTACCTCATTTTTTTTTTTTACTTTTATTGTGCAATAAACTGCTCAATGTATCTAATATTACAATCAGATCTTACTCCTACAACCAAATTATTTCATAGTGACCATCTGTCCATTTAACTTTGTTTACCATTACTTAATTTTGTCCCTTATATATTTTCTTTCTTTATTTTAGCTTTATATAAACTACCCTAGACTTATACTTCACAATTGTTAAATAATCAAGGTGCTATTCTCAGAGTGCTAAAAGTAGAACAAGTTCACAATTTTGCCAAATTATATTCCCAAAGCTCAATTTATTTTATAGTACTAACCTACTATCATATTCCAAGCTCCATTATTTGATCATCATTTATTTGTACTAGTCCCTTTTATATTGTCTCTTTATTTTAGCTTAAAAAAAAAAAAAAAAAAAAAAAATACCTTAGCTCATTTTATTTTTACATTGTTAAATAATTTCAGGGCTACTTTTTAGCTTAGTATATTTACTTGTTTTGATACTTAATTCTAACTATAGATTCACTACAAATCTTAGATTACAAGCATTGATTCCAGATACCCAAACCTCTTATTTAATGACTTAAATGAATCAAACAGTTACTGTATTACTAACTGCAGAACCAATCAAAGGCACTTCTCAGTGCCAATAACAAATTAACTATCTTTAACTACATATCAGATCTTTAAGCAAGCATTACGATGACCTCATAGAATTACTAAATTCCTTACATGCTCATATGACCATCATTACACTAACTGGAAACCTGGCTAAAGCCTGATAGTACAGATGTCTATGCCATCCTGGTTTACACAGAATACACAACTGTAGGCCAGACAACAAGGGGGTGGACAGCATATACTCCTCAGACCAACTAGATTGGTATCACTAATACTTGCACAAGAGATGAACATGGGGGGGGAATATATAATAGCCAATTCAAATTCCAATGCCTACAAAAACCTCTACATTGATAAACATCTACAGAGTTCCACAGTCAAAACATTAGCCAATTTAGTCAAAACTAGGAAGTATGTTAACTGAGCACGCATGAACAAAGATCACTTACTACTCTCAGGTGACTTCAATATAAATCTCCTGCCAAGACCAGGACCCACACGTTACGGAATTCACAAACACAATGAGTACTGTATGTTGCTACCAACAGTAACAAAAACCACAAGTAGTTACAGAGCCCCAAATAAACATACACTTTACACTGACAAAACCTACTATATTATGTTTGGTAGCAGTGCGCTGTTGCGCAACTTTACATTAAGATCGAAAACACCTAATTGCCAACATAATGAGGGTAAATTCCTGGGCCCTATCCCTCGACAAAAACCTAAATTTCAAACCCATCCCCAACAATAAAAAAATTTGTTGACCGTTTTCTTTTCTTTTCCCTTGTGCTTGCAGTGAGAGATAGTAGATCCGTTCCCCTTTTGCTCATATTTGTTATAGCATTACTTTTTTCACCAGGGAGAGTCAGTACTCCACCAAGTTTGTTCTTTCCATCTGTAAGGAAAAACCGATCCTTGTGGTCGGTTATTCGATTCCTCTCCGGGAAGATCTTATTCTGACTGTGAAGAAACCAGCACCCATTAGTGGCTTTGATGATCAAGAATTACTTTATAAAAAGCCGATTTGGGTACTCCTACAGAAGAGTATATCAGTTAGTAATTCCAAATCACAGTGAATGTAGTCTACGCTGTTCACGAGACCAGGTGTTACACCCTGGTAGGGTCGTTCTGTAAACAAGCCGAAAAAATTATTTTGGCCAAAATAGCAATGACTTTTCAGAGTATTTTAAGAAATTAGTGTTTGTATGCGACTGTTGAAACCCCCTTAATGGGTCAAAATGTATATAAGTATTTACCTTTTCAATAATTTAAAAAAAAATTGTTATATTTGCGAAAATAGCTAAATCGTAAATATATTGCTTTTTATTTTTATTTTTATTGTTACTTTCATTAGGAGGGTGTAACATTTTTTATATAATTTTTTGTGCACATAGTTCAAGTCTTATTGTTAACACTATAAATTTCACCCTTGTCGTTTCCCCCCTGGCTTCGGTGTTCTGGGGAGGAAAATGTCCCAGAGCTATACATGATCGGGGGGGGGGGGTGTTCACACCCCCCGAATATTAGTCTGGGCTAGATTCATTGGGGGTTGCACATTCTTGACAAGAAGTGCCTAATCTCCCTTATTGGCCCTTGTTGGGAAAGGGGCTCGTCTTTATTTTGTTGTTGGGTTTTGTGGACTTTGTTCACAGAACTTGTATTGACTTAGTGATTTTCGAGTTGTACTGAGGTTTGGGGTTGTTACATAAACATCTGAGCAACTCAGGCCGGGCTGTAGCCCCTGCCCTTTTTGTACTGGTATCTGTGTACGTCACAGTTGGGGATTTCCTTATCTTATTGTTTTTAAAAAAAGCTGTCTTGAAGCTCTCTTCTTTTGCCCCAGTCCACAAAAAGTGTTCTATAAGCCCATTGTAATTGGTAAGGAAAATCTGGGCTGTTACAAAATTTCCCCTACTATCATACTTTTTTTAATGCAAAAGGTAATTGATTTGTGATCACTTGTGCTGAGTTCCTCTGAAATTTTCAAATTTTTAACGGGGTTTCCTTGTTTGCCAAAACCAAGTCAAGCAAGTTTTTTCCCCCTTGTGGGCCTCCCAAAAAATGCTTCAAAAAAAAATCCTGAATTAATTCTAAAAAGTCGTTTGATTCAAAATTTCCCCAGTCAAAAAATTCCAATCAATATAACAAAATTTAGTCTCAAAAATTTACAAAGTTATCGGCCTTGTGGCCTTAACTTTCCCCCCATGGTACTCCCCCTTGGTCTCTACCTAATTTGGGGATGTATATCCCCCCAAAAATCAATTTTCATGGCCCCTAAAAAATTCTATCCAAACAGACTCGATGTGTTATTCGGATTTAATCCCCATTTTTATGCAACAATTTAAGCGATCTCGGGCATACAGTGCCACCCGACCCCTTTCCCATATTTCTGTCTACTTGAAAAAATTTCATCCCTGAAGTATATTTCCGGGCATGCCCCACATTTTGAATTAAAACCACATTCAGTTTGGCAAATATTCAATTTTCCTAAAGGGCAACAGTCTCAACCGCCCATCATTTTCCTAGCACTTACTTTAATTAGCATAAATTTGATGACCCCCCTTTTTTTTCTTTCCCCTTCTTGCTCATTCCTTTTTTTTCACTAAATCTATTACTGTCCTTGTAAGTATGCCACTGGCTTTTCATATATCTCCCTCATTCTGCCTATTACTAATTCTCTAGCTGCTCATATTACTCCACTGGACTTCAACTTTTTTCTCGCCAAGACCCCTACCACTAAATATCCTAGTTTAAAGTTCCACAGCTCCCTCACTGAGTTGCCAGTGCCCCACCCCAATTCCTAGAGAAGTGAACTCCTATCCCTGGCATATAAAATTTTTTGGGGTTTTCCCCATTTTTCTACCATAGAAGAGGTTCAGTTGTCAATGATGTTACCACATTTTCTTTAACTGTATTTGTCAGCCAGCAATTGGACACCAACTCGCCCTTGACAAATCCATCATTTCCAATCTTCTTCTGTAGCAAAAAATACCACATATGACAGGGTTCCCACCCTTAATGTTCTAATTATCTCTATTGCTTGAACCTATACATGCTAATCAGGTCCTCACTCCTATATCTGCAGCTCATTGTCTCTGCGTTGAGACAGATGATAGGATTGCACCCAATTTACCTCTCATGTGTCATCCAGATGGTTAACAATATCCTTAATCCAGCCCCAGGAAAACACACCCTCTGCCTCCTACTACTATACTTCAAGCAGAGGCCCCTATCCATGTACCTACTCTGGTGCTATCCCATAACAAACAAACAATGTTTTTACCTTTACTGGCATCGTTTGTCATGATGCTCCTGTTGTAGACTATCAGTCGTCATGGGTTGCTAGGAGGTGGGGGTCACGATGTTGCCTCATTCTGTGGTCCGGGGGAGGCGGTGTGGATAAGCTCCTGCCTTTCTTGATAACAAAAAATTATTATAACAGGGGGGAATCCGAAGACGCACAAAAATAATAACCCTTTCCGAATTTCCCGAAAGGAAAATATTATGAACGGATATCTAGAGAAAGGGGTCTGGAAAGGGCGCCAGGATAGGATAAAGAAAACTAAGTAGTTTTGGAAGCGTTGGTTTCGGGCGTTGGTTTTTTGTTAGTGTGTGCGTTTGTGTAAGTTGTTTTTGTTACTGTGTGTTAATATTTATTTTATACGGCAGTGGCGGTTCTGGTCATAGTGGTGTTTGTTTCTTTGAGGGCCCAGGTGGACTAACTAACACACTCCTGAATGTGGGGCATGGGGGGCGGTGAGACGGGGGAGGAAAGGGTGTTGAACCACCCCAAGGGATGATTCCGTTTGCTTGGTATTGGAATGGCTTGCACTTGTTTGTTTTTTTGTGGTGCGAGTGTCGCAGAGTAATCTTTTTATGTTGCGGGTGGGCGCGGGCACGGAAACGATTCGTCGAGGAGGTGGCGAAGTGGCGTAAAATATCATTAGAGCGGGGGGGCCCCTTTTTTTTTCTTTTTCGAGATTACTGTATTTATTTTATCTTTTATTTTTCTTTCTTCTTTTTTTTTGTTCTTTTTTATTTTATCCTTAACTCTCTTCCCATGCTTTCAGCCACTGTCCAGGTTCTTTTCTTGGCTTGAGGATTCTCAACAGAGAGGAATTACTACGAATTTCTTGTCCTCAGCCAGTCACTGTATCTCAGCTTAGCATCCTCCGTTCTTCCTTTTAGCTGTGGTAGAGTTGCTGAAGAGAGGACATCTTGTTCAAATTCAGACGAGAGCACACAAGGACACGTCTTCACTCAGAGTTAAGTACAGGTTACCACTGTTAAGTACAGGTCACCAAGGAGGAGTTGTGAGATAATCAGTGGAGGAGTTTGAAAGATAATCAAGGAACACATATCTAATTTTGATTGGGTTATCTAGGTAATGATTTTATTGACGAGATTAGAAGAGATTAGACAAGGAACACCTGTCTAATTCATGGCATTGAGGGAAAAGTGCTCTCATGGATCGAGTTTCATGGTCACAGGACAGGACGCAGAGAGTGGTCCATAGAATGGGTTAAATCCGCTACTGTTAGGCGGTTTGTCGCTAAAAAAGAGAGGTGGCCAGCTGGTGGGGGAGCTATCTGTGGATTGAATCTGATCTGTAACAAGTGGCATTCTGCAGGATTAGTCTTGGGACCCAGTGTTGTTTATAATATATATCAATACCTCGATGAGGGAATTGACTAGTGAAATGAGCAAATTCGCCAATGACACGAAAGATAGGTAGGATAATTGATTCCAATATGCAGATATCAGGGTTACTTCAGGAGGATTTAGACAAACTCAATACCTAGTCAGAAATGTGGCAGTGCAGACTAATGTAGGATAAAAGCAAAGGTTCTGAAGCTTGGGAGTGTCCACAACCATAGCACTAATAAGTTAACTAATGTAGAACATTAACCATACAGATTGCAAAAAGGATTTGGGGTTATGATAAGCAATAACCTTAAACCAAGACAGAAATGGCCTAAAAGCATTTGTAATAAGGCAAACAGATTACTGGGATTTATATCAAGAAGTGGCTCTTGATCCGAGGAATTAGACCTGCTGGCTCCTTCCTCAGACAGAACCTAATTACCCCCAAGCCCCCTTCCATATCCCATCCTCTCCCATCCTCCATTATTTCCTTTCCTCCTCCTCCCCCCCCATCCCTCCTTATTCCCTTCCTCTTTTTGGCCTTTGAGATTCTTCCACAGGCCTGCTAGTCCCCAGGTTGGGGAAGGTACCGGGGTTCGATCCTATTCTGTTGAGGTTCATGGCGTGGTGAAGTTTGGCGTGTGATGGAACCTAGATTGCCTGGGGATGTCCTGTTCCCTCTCCAGTTTCTGAGGGGTGGCTTTGGGTGTCTTTTGGGTGACAGGTATTATCTTCTGCAGGCCTCCCTTCGAATTCTGGGGAGTGTGAGTGGACCAAATAGGCATTAAGAGATGTAATGACTTTGTGGTGGATATTCTGGGCCACCCTCTTTGTTTTGTCCACCAACGGGGAACTCTCGGCAGAACATGTGAGGCATCCATGCTAATCTCCTCTGGGTTCTGATGGTTTGCTGGCATGAAGGAGTGATAGGGTGAAGGCAATTGGTTCGACTGCGGCTCGCTGCACCAACTTGCAAGTGCTGCTCGTGACCTCTCTAGTGCACGGAGGTGCAATTTCGAAGCTGTACTCATTCCTGTCCTGTAGGAACTATTTCTCTCCTTTCGTCCCCCCTTTAGTTTATTCTGTTGTTTTTTATATTTAATTATTTTTGTTCTTCTTTCTTTTTTTTCTTAAAACAAAAAGAAAGAAAGGAACCTATGACCAATGGAAGACCCTAGATCCATGAACTGCTAACCCCCAGGGCCCTCCATTGACTGGAATTTACCGCACGCTGTTCTGGACCCTGCATCATTTTTTGACCACTCTTCTAGACATCCTGAATGCCCCGGTACCTCTTGTGGTGGCTGTATTCATCACCTGCTTCAGTACTGAGGTCTCTCGACTGAGGCCTTCGATTTGTTCGGACCTCTGGCTATGCCTATGAGGACATATGCTTCCAGCTCTCCCTACTATGGAGTAGCAATTTTCGGAATTGCCAGCCCGGTCCCCATGTACTCAGACCAACTCTAGTCCACTTCTAAATGTCTATGACAATTCCCTGATGATGATACTTCGCCACCTTTCCCGTTCTTACTCAGAAATGACCAACACATCTTGCAGCTCCCTTTCATCACTCGTTTCGGATCGCCACAATGGACTAAATTCCTTACTTTATGACTGACATCCTCTATTGCCTATCTTTCACGACATGTATTGGCAAGGAGCTCCGAAGCCATGTTGGAAGAGATATTTTCTTTCATGCTCTCAGAGTGGTCCATGCATCCTCACTGTTCCAGAATGCTACCCAAGCTAATGATCTTTCTCTTCTTTCACAATGATACTATCTGTCATTATCAAAAACATCTTCCTCAAATTCTTGTAGTGGTACTGTCATTCTGCCCATACCATAGTCACTGAATTTCTCCATACATATGGCAATGACATTCTCGAACAACTGGAACTCAAGATCTCCCCAATCTCAAAGTAGACACTTATGGTCCTTCCTGCCCGAGGGTGGAGACAATACCCTTACAAAGTGGGCTCGGATAACTTTCGATCCCATGAAATCCCATCCTCTGTGTATCTAGCAGGACATCGATTGCAAGTTCAAAAAGGAGATCCCTGCACCGCAACAGTTTAGAAATTGCTGGCAAAATTTGGTCACCCTGCCAAAATATTGCAGATCTGTAGCCGAAAGCCCAGATGGTGCCGATGACCATTTAATACGTCTTGTAGGCAACCTCCACTCTTGCCTTAGTTGTCATGAGGCGACCCTTCTTACTATCGCGGACTTCAGGCTACTTAAATGAGCAGGAAATCTATTGCCTCAAAGAAGCATGAAGGTATCCCTTATGAATATGGCAGTTTCTCATCTTTGGCCTCCAAGGGCGGACTACCCCGTATTTCTTATTCTCGTGTTTCTAAATGTCCCCTCACTTTCTAGGGTCCAATCTTCTGCAGCCTCTCTCTGGTGGTTACCCCTGTCCATAGTTCACTCCTGTCTCTAGATTCTTGTTTGAGTTTACATGGGCTCAGAAGTTCCACCGTACTGTGAACAATTCTCAGTCTGCATCTCACAGCTTCGTGGTCTCCTTCACAAAACATCCAGTGTGAAAAGAGACCTCATACGACACCTCTTCCCCCATCGACCCTTATTCTCAAAAGTTAAATAAATCCCCATTGCTCAATCTCCATTAAACCCTCTCTTCCTTCTTCCACCTCCACATTTTACCTTTTCAGAAACTGTTCCTAGTTCTTCCACTCTCACTGCCGTCTGTAAAAGTTGCTTCCTTTTAGCCGCTTCTAGGTTTCTGCCTCTTCTGCCTCCCCTCCCACACTTCTTCTTCCAGTCCCTCCACTCTTACATCTCCCCCTACTTTGGTACAGTCCATTACTGCCCCAATCTTTACTCATCTCTCCTTCCATTCCAATATTGCCTCCCATACACATCTTGAATTCCATAACACCTGAAAGGTATATTTCAGAAACATATTGCAGTGCCTAAGTCATCAAGGGACACTGATCCCACCCTCTGTTCCTTCTCTTTCATTTCCTCCATTGGCATCTCCTTCCTCCTTCACAATGCTCCATTCCTTCAAATACTTGAAAACCCCATTTTCCATCTGCCGACACATGTAGACTTTCAAAAAACCCTCTAATCTGTGAGTACTCTTACTGTGGAATTTCTGGTATCTTTTTTCCATTACCAATCATGGCTTATTTACATGTGGAAATATCGCAGCCTCATGAGGTTATCAGGGTTGAGCTTCAGATATTGGCTTTCCCAGTTTTCCCTGTTGGAGTTTGCTTACAAGAACCAAATTAACAACTCTGCTGTTATCTATCTCCAATCTCAGGCTATAATTTATTGTATCTTTGGATCCTTTTTCTGATGCGAACTTAATGAAAGTGCCCTTCTTCTCTGCATTGATATTCCGTTACATCATCAGGTATTTGTTTGTACTTCGCTGATTACCCAGCAAGCACGTAATCCATTTGGTAAGTGGTATACAATCTGTGTCTTTCGTATCTCTCTCCTTCACGGGTATGATCCATCCAGGATGTTGCCTTTCTTTTCACGTCCTTTCCACCACCACTCTTTATTACTCAGCGATTTTAATGTCATCATTTCTCTGGGGGGGTCTTTACTTTAATTCCTGTGGCATTCAGTTGGAGGATTTTTCACGTTTCTCACCCCTCCATGTTTTAATATTACAGGTACTCCCACCCATTTTTATCCTTGTACTCATACTCTCTCTTGCATCAAAATCTCTCCTCACTGCACTAGACTTCACCTGGTCTGTTTTCTCCCAAATTACATGACAGGAATCATTTTCCAACATTCTTATTCTCCTTCATATTCACTGCGCTTCGTAGCAATGCTGGCAATTTGGAGCAAGCAAATTGGGACTTTAGTCACAACTAAGAGCTTTAGCGAGGCTCGATTCTTTCGCCTCCATCAGTGAGCTTTCACACCTCTCTTCGATCCTCAGTATTAACTGCAGCTTCTCATTCTTACCCCAAACCATCAGGCAGGCATTCTCAGAGTGCATGCCTTAGTGTCTCCTACTTGTGCTCGTGCAGTACGTTTGAAAAGTGCTTGAAGTGGGGCTGGTTACCAGTACAATAGAAACCACTGAGGACTTCTTGATTTTTTTAGCAGAAAGCGTGGTAGGTCACTCTCCGTGTAACCTGTGACGCTAAATTGCACTTACTGGCGAGTTATGTTTCCACCATCACCTCTGCTTCCCTCAGGAGTCGGGAAAAAAGTAGGGAAACGAGGGGTTAAATACCTCCTGAATGGCTCCTGTTTCGGGGGTTGCTGGTGTTTAAATAGCAAACACCTTTACTTGATTGAAAATTTCAATCATTGGTCCATATTTCTCAGGGGGTACATCTTGCCCCCCCCTTTCTTTTTTCAAAGTCTGTCAGATAGTTAGCACCCTTAGGCTTTACTTCTCCAAAATTATTATTTATAATCAAAAAAAGGGGCTAAACCACAAGGGGTAACAGCGCTACAGGGCAGGAAGGAAGCGAGGGGATCAGGGCAAAAGGGGAAAATGGATGAGTAATAGGGTTACGGATAACAGCGGGGTAGTGGATGGTGAAAGGGTAAAGGGCACAAGAGACCAAAAAAGAAAGGGCTGAGGGGAGTGCGAAAAATATCACAAGTTTGTGGGAATAAATCAGTCGTTGGCAAGAAGCAAAGAAGTCAGGGTTAAAGGAGGGTCCAAGCAAAAGGAAGGTTAAAAAAGGAGTGTGCACGAAGACGACGTTGGAGGAAAATTTTTGCGTGCTCGTTGATAGAGAGGGCGTCTAACAGAAGGGCAATCGTACTGGAACTTGACACTGCTCACAGAAGGAACAGGGGCCTCTCCATGAGATACCCCTGAGTAAGACGATGTGGGCCCAAAGCGAAAGGGAGGAGAGAGTGGTCTCCCAACCTTGGACTGATGACAAGAGACGGCCAGTAACCTATGCCAGTTTAAAAATGAAGTTTTTTCCGACAATTGACCAAAGGTTGCCAACGGGGTTTTAAGGTGGGAGTATTGCAGCAAATAGGCCGAAAAGGAACCCTCGATAGAAATTGGTAGGTCATTACTGCGATCGCGCACAGCATCTGCTGTTCATTGCCCCGTACGTCG
>NW_026494998.1:0-65594 GCF_026875155.1 Cherax quadricarinatus
GGGGAGAAAGGGGGGAAGAAGGCTATGAGAGAGAAAAAACGCGAGGGGGGGGGAAAAGGTAGAGGTCTGTGGGGGAGGAGTCAAATTCCAAGGATCAGCTGTGGTATCCCTATTTGTGGTTTGGGGTCGGGGGACCAGTCCGGGCCCCGGTGTGTATGTGTCGCGGTGTTTTGTGTTGTGAGCACGTCTTTTTTTTATATGTCCCAAAAATAAAATTTCATTTCTGTGACCTAATACTAATGGTCCACTAACATGGGGTATTTCTAATTTATAATACTGGGGTGTGTTAACAAGTCATTTTTTCACCCTTTTTGTATCCCTTTTACTAACATGTGTGAGGGGGAGGGGTGGGGGGGAGAAGAAAAAGGGTAAAAGAGGGGAGAGAGGGAGGAAAGGGTAAAAAGGGAGAGAGAAGAGAAGTGGGGGTGAGGGATAAGACCAAGGGGGAGAGGGAAAGGGGGGGGGAGAAAAGGGGTTTTTTTGGTGTAGTGTGATGTGGTGTGTGTGTGTGGTGTGTGTTGGGGTTTGGGGGTGGGTTGTGTGGGTGTGTTGTGTGTTTTTACCCCCCGCCTGTATCACCTATTTGGGGTGCGGGGCGGTCTAGCTCCTGCCCTCCCTCTTCACTGGTCGCTACTGGGTCACCCCCTTGAACATGAGCTTTTATCCTTTTTGCTTAAAACTATGTAGGATCCTGCTCCAAATCGCTTCCCAATTTTCCCCCACTTCTTGACAAACCGGGGACTAAAGAAATATTCCCTAACTCCCTTGATTATCGGGTTCTTCAACTTCCAACGCCCCCTTGTTACTGTGCCCCAATTCGGAAACATCCGTCTTTGTCCACATTGTCAATTCCTCTCAGTTTTCTATGTCTTTAATCATGTCCCCCCTATCTCCCCGCCCCTCCAGTGTGTCAGGTCGATTTCCCAAAACCTCTCCTCGTGGGAAACCTCTTGCTCTGGACTAGTCTTGTTGCAACCCTTTGCACTTTCTCTAGTTTCTTTACGTGCTTGGTAGGTGTGGGTGCCAAACTGGTCCCGCATACCCAAAGGGGCCTAACTACACGTTTTCAGGGTCCTAAACGATTTCGTTTAAGATGTCGGATGCTGTTCTGAGGTTTGCACCCCCATATGTTCCCGAAGTTTTTTGGTTGATGTCCTTCAGGAGATGTGCCTGGTGTTTAGCCCCCCCAAAGATATTTTCCTTGAGTGAAGTTTGTAGTCTCTCCCCCCCTAGCTGTACTCCGTCGCGGTTATTTTGCCCTTCCACAATCTTCGCTTGCACTTTATGGGGTTGAACCCCGGGGGCCTTTGCTGGACCAGGCCCTGCATCCTGTCCAGCCCCCTTTGTAGTTCTCCTGGTCTTCGTCCGAATAAATTTTCTCATAAATTAAATTATCTGAAACGGGACATTTCTGAGTTTTTTCCTTCCGTCATGCGTTACAAATACAAGAAACGCATGGTCCTACGATGACCCCTGGGGGGACCCCATTTGTCACGGGTCCCCCATTTGCCCCTCGCCACGTTCCATGACTCCTGCTGTTTTCCTGACAAAGTTTTCCCTGACCTTGTGTGCCTTCCTTTTTTCCCCTGCCTGGCCCTCCATTTTTTTGCACTAATCTTTGTGTGGAACTGTGTAAAATTGCCTTCTTACAGTCCAAGAAAATGAAATCTCCCAACCCCCTCCTCTTTTTTCTGCTGTCACACTGCCCATAAATCCAGTAGGTTTTTGCCGGATTTCCCGACCCAAAAAACCATGGGGTGCTGTTGATGAATCATCCTTTCTGGTTTTCACCACCTTCTCTGAAAATTCCCGGATTTTGCAGACAATGTCAGTGACACGGGGTCTGTGTTTTAGTGTTTCATGTCTGTCCCCTTTTTTAAAGTTGGGACACATTTGCGTTTTCCCATGCCTCAGGCAATCTCCCTGTTTCAAGATTATTGAAATTGTTGTTGGGGGGGTAAATAGCACCTCTGCCCCCCTTCTGTAGCAGAGGCCCCATTCCCTTTGAGATATCTAGCTCCTCAAAGCCTCTTCACTTCTTGGGTTGGTGTAAGTGTCCGCATTTTGGTGTTGACCCCACCTTCGTCTTTCGGAGCCCCTTTGTTCCTCTGTGAACACTTTTTTGAATCTCATGTTGAGTTCCTCACTATTTAGGGGCGTTTTTGTTGCTCTCTCCTTCCTTCCTTGCCGTTACCTGGTCCTTGACTGTTTTGGTGTGTGTGTTGGGGGTGTGGGTGTTGTTGTGTGTGGTGTGTTGGTTGTATTTTTGTGTGTGTGTGTGTGTGGGTGTTTTGTGTGTGTTGTGGGTTTTGTGGTGTGTGTGTGGTGTGTGTGTGTGTGGCGTGTGTGTGGTGTGGTGCGGGCTGCGTGTGTGTTGTGGGCGGGTTTGTTACCGTGTTTGTTTTATGTTGGATGTATTAAAAAAATTTTTCCCGTGTATGGGTTTTGAGGCAAAACACCAGGAATATATGTATTTGGGATGTAATGTGTGTATTCACCTATTTTTGGTTTCAGGGGTTTGACCCTAGCTCCTGCCCGCTCTTCGATATCCCTTAGGACTCATTTTCCCCCATCAAGAGCCTCATCGTACTCTTCTTAAAACATGTTGAATCCTGTTCCACTACTTTAACCCGAGTTGTTACTTCCTGACACGCAACCTGAATAAAACTTCCAACATCCCCTTTTCCTTTTTGTGTCTACCCTTGTTCCTGGTCTCACTTCTGAATTTTTCTGGCACTGTTGACCTGTAATTCCCCTCCGTTTTTATACATCGTTATCATATCCCCCGTCCCCCAGTATCTTCGGTTATATTCCCCTTAACCTCTCCTCGTATTTGTGCTTATTATGATTTGTGTTTTAATGTGCGTGCTTTCATTTATAGTAAGTGTACACGATGTTAATATGGTATGTATGCATTGAGTAGGTGTTTTGGGTTTTATATGTAGTTTTATGTACATGTGGTGTACCCCTTTCGTTTTGGCTGCTTTTTTTTTTCCCTGTATTGTGCCCTTTTAAAAAGTATTAAGATTAATTAAAGTCAAGATGTGTATTTTCGTAATTTTTAGATTGATTTCTCCGATTTATAACAAAAATTTTCCTTTCTTTATTTTTTTTTATTATCACACCCGGGCCCATTCCCCCCAAGGCAGGGTGCCCGAAAAAAAAACTTTCACCATCATTCACTCCATCACTGTCTTGCCAGAAAGGGTGCTTTACACTACGTTTTTAAAATGCAACATTAACACCCCTCCTTCGAGTGCAGGCACTTATTCCATCTCCAGGACTCAGTCCGGCCGCCGGTTTTTCCCCGAACCCCCCATAAAAGTTACTTTTCACACTCCAAAGCAGTCAAGTTTAAAAACCCTTTGTCTCCATTCACTCCTTTCTTTTGCTTTTCGGGAAAAATCGCGCACTGTTTAAAATGTTTTTATATGCTCTTACTACTACCCAAAAACTACGCTACTACTATGCTACTACTGCTCTACTATTGAATCTTTTTATTTTAAATTTTACTACTCTACTGCACACACTACTACTACACTACTATCTATATATATACTACTATATTACTACTATATTACTGATGATTCTACTAGTTAATATGTACTCGGCTTATATTGCTATACTAGTATTTTACTATTACTATACTACTGCGCTATATTTGTTACTAAAACTTACTACAGCAATTACAACAACTGGCTACTAGACTCTGTTGCACTACAACTATTTCACTACTTACATGCTATACAACTATATTTCTATATCATTGCATTACTATGCTCTATACTCAGCCTACTCTTTATTACTACAACTACAAATACTACTACTATACTACTATTCACTACTACTATTACTACTACTACTACTACTATACTACTACTACTTTTTTCCCCCTCCTCTCTCCCTGTCTTCCTGTCTCCTAAGATTGTCATCTTGTTCTCATTTATATCTCGACAATGGTCCAGGAAGAACCGAAACACGTGATAGTTACTTGTAAATCTTTCCAGCTAAGGTGTTGCAACTTTATTATTCTTTAAGTATATTAGTAGTGTTGTTCATATCTGCATAGTGTCGAGTTACAGTACATAGTGTTAGAAATAATGGATTCAGTGGGTGAAGGTCTTATGCTGTAAAAGGAATAAATCTGGCGTCCACTTAGAGGTTTTCCTGCGATTCTTTATAATTTTAATAATTGGTTATAAAAAACGATAAGTTGATAAATACGATACTTGTGTAACATTTGGGTATCTTTATTCTGGAAATGTTTCGCCAGCCAGTGGCTTCTTCAGTCCAATACAGAGAAAGGTGGAAGATGGCAGTTTTAGGTAATCAGTCCGAGGGACTGATTACCTCAGACTATTACTCAATCTTCTGTTTTCTGTATTGGACTGAAGAAGCCACTGGCTGGTGAAACGTTTCCAGAATAAAGATACCCAAATGTTACATAAGTGTCTCATTTATCGATACCAACTAATATTGTGAAGTACAACATAGTCATCGTAATGTCTCCACTTTACGGTACTCCTACGATACCTACTAATATTGTGAATCATATTATTGATTCGCAGGTACTCCCCCGGTCCGCGTCTTTTCCAGTTGGAGACCCGACCTTGACTCCCTGTCTTGGGAGTGTCTGAGACCTATGCCATGGGAGGAGGTACAAGTACCTCCTCATCTTCTGGGACCAACTATCCCCAGGCCTAGCCCCATTCCCCGCCCTCAAGGGGCTCGTAGGGAGAAGCTAGGCCTCTGGTCTCCCATCTTCCCCGCCCTAGGAGGCCTCGTGGGAGTGTTGTGTACAAGCAACATAGGTTAGATTAGGTAAGGTTCGTCAGAAAACAGGACAAGTGTCTCCTGACGCTGGTCTTAGTCAGATAATGACCCACCGTTGGAGCTTTTTTTCATCTAACCGAGGCCTTCCGCTGGCTTACCAGTCCACCCCTTTAAAATTTATGGTCATTTATAACCATTATTTTTTCACTGCAGTCATCGTAATGTGTCTATGAGCAAAATTAATTTTGGGAAATTTAATGTAATTTCATCTTTATGTAATTAAAATCAGAATATTGGAAACCATGTATCTTCAATTACCTGTAGTCAAAGTAACTACTGTAGTCAAAGTAACTACTGTAGTCAAAGTAACTACTGTAGTCAAAGTAACTACTGTAGTCAAAGTAACTACTGTAGTCAAAGTAACTGCTGTAGTCAAAGTAACTACGTAGTCAAAGTAACTACTGTAGTCAAAGTAACTACTGTATCAAAGTAACTACTGTAGTCAAAGTAACTACTGTAGTCAAAGTAACAAACTGTAGTCAAAGTAACTACTGTAGTCAAAGTAACTACTGTAGTCAAAGTAATACTGTAGAAATTAAAAACTAGTTAATGGATTTTTGGTATCATAGTGTTGGCAACACAAGGATCATTAAAGTGATATTTCACGTAAAAGAGGAAGTTAAATATGCTTTCAGTGTATATCCCTCGCCAGGAATATACCTTTCACGATGTTTACATCGAGAGATATAATCTGCTCAAGAGATAAATGTATATACCTCTCAGGGTATTAAGGTACATTCATCGAGAGATATAAATCTCTCAGGGTGTATATCAGTGGTATGCAATACCTACAACATGAGAAATTAGACACGTGTCGCATTTGGGTATCTCTTCCTCGTAGACGTTTCGCCATCCATTGGCTTCTTTAATACAATGAACGTAATCTGAACACTGAAGAAATATATACAGATGATAGTGAGAGACGAGGTAATCAGTCCCTCAACCTAGGAACAGGTGACGAGGACCGTAGCCTTCAAGACTTAGGTACTCATCACCAGCTTCTAGGGACTGATTCCCTTTCCTCTTCAACTCCTTTTGCATATATTCTTCAGTTTTCCCAGATCAAGTCCTTGTAATATATTAATAAAACCACTGGACGGCGTAATGTCTAAGAATCAAACCTACCCAGATGTTCATCTAATTAATTTCTCTCAAGGTGGAAAATATTTCCCTTATACCGGGAAAGGGGATTTCGGGGGTTCAACGCCCCCTGGGGCCCGATCCATGACCAGCCTCGTGGTGGATGGGGGACTAATCAACCAGGCTGTTGCTAACGGGCTGCACATAAAACGAAGTAAGAACCACTGCCCGATTGGTCAGGTACTGACTTTAAGTACCTGTCCAGCTCCTTCCTGAAGACAGCCAGGGGTCTATTGGTAATCTCCCTTATATATGCTGGGAATGAGTTGAACAGTCTTGGGCCCCTGACGCTTATTGTGTTCTCTCTGCTTTTCACTGAGGGGATGTTGCATCTCCTGTTTTCGTCCGGAGTGATTTCTGTACGCACATTTGGCGCTTGTCCCTCTAGGATTATCCAGGTCTACATTATCATGTATCTTTCTCGCCTACGTTCCAGGAGTATAAATCAAGGGACTTCAACCGTTCCCAGTAATTTAGTTGCTTTGTCGTACTTATACGTGCACTGAAAGTTCTCTATATATGCTCAAGGTCTATAGTTTCGGTTGCCTTGAAAGGGGCTGTTAGTGTACAATAACATTCCAGGCTAGAGAGAACAAGCGATTAGAAGAGATTCATAATTGGTTTGACATCTGTAGTTTTCAAGGCACATTTCTCTTATGGTGAGTTGTGTTGCTTGTGATGTTTATGGTGGGTGATGTGGTGTCTGTGTGATGACTGTGATGTGTTTATGGTAAGTTGTGTTGCTTGTGATGTTTATGGTGAGTTGTACTATTATTTGCTGCGGATAATTTTATTGAAAATGATGATGTGGCCTTTGCTGTTTGTCGCTGTTTGTGTTTGTAGCAGGCGATGTGGTATTGTTTGTACCCTGTAATGTGATGATTGTTTTTGTTGACGCTGTCGTAGATCTGTCGTAGATGTGGCAAAATGATACGCGTGTCCAGTTGAGGACATTTATTAAGGGACCCGTTTCCTCACGAGTGGCTTCCTGTGTCCTAACTCAGAGACAACTAAACGTACCCAGAAGTTTCGATAAATATTAATCCGAACTTCTGGGCAAGATTAGTCAATCTCACCTGAGACACTCGAGTGACCTTGAGCGCGTGATGAATATTGACGTGAGTGATAAGCTTGGCAGCTCCTGGGTCACAGCCTTATTGACAAACGTGGTGATTCCTGATTAAATAGTTACCTGTACCATGCCATGTGGATCTCAATGAACTATGCATACGTTATAATTGCTTAAGTTTTGTTAGAAGTAAACGTAAATAGCGTCGGGTTAGCCGTGGGTTCAAGCCTTATTGCGGTACCAGCCAATTTGTATGGCGTAGGACCTAGAATTCAGACAACCATCTCCGGATCGATTGTATGAGGGCATTTGGAAGATATTTTAGTCATAAAGTACACTGATGAGGGAATAAATAGCAACACAAGTTTGGCGATGACACTAATACTGAACGAAAAATAAATAGCAGACGCAGTTCTGTGCAGAGTGTCACTCTAATACTAGAAAAGGAAAATAATTACGGCACTGGTTAGCAGAAATTGAAAGCCAAGACAACAGTGCATAAGAATTTGCAATAGAGCTAATAAAATTCCTGGTTTCGTATCAAGAAATACTTATTGATACGAAACCAAGATGGATGAATAAAAATTCACTCGAAAATATACATAGAAAGATGACTAAATTGATTTCATGTACTAAGAATTTTCCCTACGAAAACTGGCTGAAGGCAGTGAACTTGCACTCTAGAAAAGCTTAGAATTAAGGGAGATATTACTGTAGTGTACAAATGGATAAAGAGAATTAAGCGAGATATTACTGTAGTGTACAAATGGATAACGAGAATTAAGGGAGATATTACTGTAGTGTACAAATGAATAACGAAAATTAAGGGAGATATTACTGTAGTGTACAAATGGATAACGAGAATTTAAAGGGGGATAATTTCTGTAGTGTACAAATGAATAACGAAAATTAAAAGGGGGATATTACTGTAGTGTACAAATGAAAAAACGAAAAAATTAAGGGGAGATATTACTGTAGTGTTTCAAATGGATAACGAGAATTAAGGGAGATATTACTGTAGTGTACAAATGGATAACGAGAATTAAGCGAGATATTACTGTAGTGTACAAATGAATAACGAAAATTAAGGGAGATATTACTGTAGTGTACAAATGAATAACGAAAATTAAGGGAGATATTACTGTAGTGTACAAATGGATAACGAGAATTAAGGGAGATATTACTGTAGTGTACAAATGGATAACGAGAATTAAGGGAGATATTACTGTAGTGTACAAATGGATAACGAGAAATTTTAGGGAGATATTTATGAGTGTACAAATGAATAACGAAAAATTAAGGGAGATATTACTGTAGTGTACAAATGAATAACGAAAATTAAGGGAGATATTACTGTAGTGTACAAATGAATAACGAAAATTAAGGGAGATATTACTGTAGTGTACAAATGGATAACGAGAATTAAGGGAGATATTACTGTAGTGTACAAATGAATAACGAAAATTAAGGGAGATATTACTGTAGTGTACAAATGGATAACGAAATTAAGGCAATATAAAAGTCTTGAAAATATTTAAGCACGATAGGATTCGCAGCAATGGACGCCTCAAGGGAGGTTCCTTGACGCTGGTGAGGGGCTCTTGATCTAGGGAACTGGATCTATGCTCCAGTTCCCTGAATTAAGCCTGAATACCTTCCAATAATCCCCCAGGTGCTGTATAATCCATAATTATAATAATCACATCAATGGATTCAAGCTGGAAAATTTTTGATTTAGAAAGGATGTTGGTAACTGCTGGCAACAGCATCATTTATACAGGAATTTTAGGTAGTTTTAAATATATAATGTTGGTAGAATTATCAACAATGTTTGGTAAAAGGCCACAAGTGCGATAAAATGTCACATTAGTTGTACTTGGCCTTTTACCTAATATAGGATGGACGGGTACATTAATGGGTGTGGGTATGAAATGGATTATGCGTAACATAGGCCTGTAGGCCTTTTGCAGTATTCCTTCGTTTTCATATTCTCAACACAACTCGACTGGCCCAAGTACGGGCCAGTAGTGTCCCTCCATGCTTGTTTATGTGTTCAAAGTCCGTCAGTTTCAGCTTATTAAAGTTCTTGGCCAGCTGAGTATTTCCCACTTCGGACATCGTTCTCATGTGATGACCATTGGAGAACACAGACTCCAGGCTGAGGGACTGATTACTTCAAACTACTACTCTTCCACCGACCTTCTCTGTATTGAACTGAAGAAGCCACTGGCTGGCGAAACGTTTGCTCATAGATTCCCAAATGTCACACAAGTGTCTCATTTTTCAACTTGCTAGTTTTCTAAATTATTTACATCATAAAAACATAAGAAAGAAGGAGCACTGCTGCAGGCCTGCTGGCCCAAGTCACTTGCTGGCCCAAGCCAGTCAGGACCAAGTTTCATCCACTTAAGAAGGAAGGAGCACAGTGTCAGACCTACTGACTCATTCTCACTACCCTGCCATTCCCACTACCCTGCCATTCCCACTACCGTGCCATTCCCACTACCAGCTGTTCTACGACTTTTTCTACTACTACTATTACTACTACTGCTGCTATTACTACTACTACTGCTATTACTACTACTACTGCTATTACTACTACTACTGCTATTACTACTACTGCTATTACTACTACTGCTATTACTACTACTGTTTTACTACTTTCTTTACTATTACTACTTTACTATTTTCTACACTACTATTACTATTATACTATTACTATTATTATACTATCACTACTATTACTTTACAACTATTACTATTACTACTACTACTATTACTATTACTACTATTACTATTACTACTATTACTATTACTACTACTGCTGTTACTATTACTACTATTACTACTACTACTATTACTACTACTATTCTACTACTATTACTACTACTATTACTACTACTATTACTACTATTACTACTATTACTACTACTATTACTACTACTACTATTACTACTACAACTGTTACTACTACTACTATTACTACTACTACTATTACTACTACTACTATTATTACTACTACTACTCTCTGTATAGCCCTTCTGACTTGATTATACTACTACTACTACTACTACTATTACTACTATTACTACTACTATTACTACTACTACTGTTACTACTAATACTATTACTACTATTGCTACTACTATTAATACTATTACTACTTCTACTGTTACTACTACTACTATTACTACTACTATTGCTACTACTATTACTATTACTATTACTACTATTACTATTACTACTACTACTGTTACTACTAATACTATTACTACTACTATTACTACTACTATTACTACTATTAATACTATTATTACTACTACTACTCGCTGTATAGCCCTTGTGGCTTAGCGCTTCTTTTTTATTATAATACTACTACTACTACTACTACTACTACTGCCACCACCACCACCGTCTTGCTACTTGCCATCTAAGTCCTGGCACTATCTTAAGTTCTTTCTAATATTACTTATTATGTATTACTTATTAGTGATGAAGTCACTCATGGCTAAACTGTAATAAACGTCCTGAAGTGTACACAGGAGAAGTTTTACCGCTTCCAGTAACAATGTTGGTTGTGGCAGTTGTTGTCTTTGTGGCAGTTGTTGTCTTTGTGGCAGTTGTTGTCTTTGTGGCAGTTGTTGTCTTTGTGGCAGTTGTTGTCTTTGTGGCAGTTGTTGTCTTTGTGGCAGTTGTTGTCTTTGTGGCGAGTGATGTCCTCGGTGAAGGTATTGTTTGTACAATTAATGTTTTATGGCAAATGTTGCTTGTGACAGGTGATATTTTTGTTCGTATTTTTTTTATTAACACATCGGCCGATTCCCACCAAGGCAGGGTGGCCCGAAAAAAAAAAACTTTCATCATTCACTCCATCACTGTCTTGCCAGAAGGGTGCTTTACACTACAGTTTTTAAACTGCAACATTAACACCCCTCCTTCAGAGTGCAGGCACTGTACTTCCCATCTCCAGGACTCAAGTCCGGCCTGCCGGTTTCCCTGAACCCCTTCATAAATGTTACTTTGCTCACACTCCAACAGCACGTCAAGTATTAAAAACCATTTGTCTCGATTCACTCCTATCAAACACGCTCACGCATGCTTGCTGGAAGTCCAAGTCCCTCGCACTCAAAACCTCCTTTAACTCCTCCCTCCAACCTTTCCTAGGCCGACCATTACCCCGCCTTCCCTCCACTACAGATTTATACACTCGAAGTCATTCTGTTTTGTTCCAGTCTCTCTACATGTCCGAACCACCTCAACAACCCTTCCTCAGCCCTCTGGATAATAGTTTTGGTAATCCCAGACCTCCTCCTAATTTCCAGACTACAAATTCTCTGCATTATATTCACACATACTTTCATACATTCCCCTCTTTGCTTCCATGGACAAAGTTTTTTGTCTCCACAGACTCCTAAGTGCACCACTCACCGTTTTCCCGTCATCAATTCTATGATTCACCTCATCCTTCATAGACCCATCCGCTGACACGTCCACTCCTAAATATCTGAATACATTCACCTCCTCCATACTCTCTCCCTCCAATCTGATATCCAATCTTTTGTCACCTAATCTTTTCGTTATCCTCATAACCTTACTCTTTCCTATATTGACTTTTAATTTTCTTCTTTTACATACCCCACCAAATTCATCCACCAACCTCTGCAACTTCTCTTCAGAATCTCCTAAAAGCACTGTGTCATCAGCAAACAGCAACTGTGACAACTCCCACTTTGTGTTAGAATCTTTATCTTTTAACTCCACGCCTCTTGCCAAGACCCTCGCATTCACTTCTCTTACAACCCCATCTATAAATATATTGAACAACCATGGCGACATCACACATCCTTGTCTAAGGCCTACTTTTACTGGGAAATAATCTCTCTCCTACATACTCTAACCTGAGCCTCACTATCCTCGTAGAAACTCTTCACTGTTTTAAGTAACCTACCTCCTATACCATACACCTGCAACATCTGTCACATTGCCCCCCTATCCACCCTGTCATATGCCTTTTCCAAATCCATAAATGCCAAAAAATCCTCTTTAGCCTTATCTAAATACTGTTCACCTATATGTTTCACTGTAAACACCTGGTCCACACACCCCCTACCTTTCCTAAAGCCTCTTGTTCATCTGATATCCTATTCTCCGTCTTACTCTTAATTCTTTCAGTAATAACTCTACTATACACTTTACCAGGTATACTCAACAGACTTATTCCCCTATAATTTTTGCACTCTCTTTTGTCTCCTTTGCCTTTATACAAAGGAACTATGCATGCTCTCTGCCAAACCCTAGGTACCTTACCCTCTTCCATACATTTATTAAATAATAACACCAGCCACTCCAGAACTGTATCCCCACCTGGTTTTAGCATTTCTATCTTTATCCCATCAATCCCAGATGCCTTACCCCTTTCGCTCTACCCTCTGCCTCACGAACTTCCCCCACACTCACAGCTGGCTCTTCCTCACTCCTACAAGATGTTATTCCTCCTTGCCTATACACTAAATCACAGCTTCCCTATCTTCATCAACATTTAACAATTCCTCAAAATATTCCCTCCATCTTCCCGATACCTCTAACTCTCCATTTAATAACTTTCCTCTCCTATTTTTAACTGTCAAATCCATTTGCTTCCTAGGCTTTCTCAACTTATTTATCTCCAAAACTTTTTATTATTTTCAACAAAATTTGTTGATAACATGTCACCCACTCTCACTTGCTCTCTTTTACATTGCTTCACCACTCTCTTAACCTCTCTTTTTCTCTCCACATACTCTTCCCTCCTTGCATCACTTCTACCTTGTAAAAACCTCTCATATGCTAACTTTTTTCTCCCTTACTACTCTCTTTACATCATCATTCCACCAATCGCTCTTCTTCCCTCCCGCACCCACTTTCCTGTAACCACAAACTTCCGCTGAACACACTATTACTACATTCTTAAACCTACCCCATACATCTTCGCCCCATTGCCTATACTCTCACTAGCCCTTCTATCCTCCCAAAAGTTGTTTGTAGTAGGTAATATTTGTAGCATGTGTTTGTGGCAGGTGGTATTCCTCTTTTTACATGTGTTTTTGGCAGGTGATGCTTGTATCAAACGTTAGAATGGCAAGTATTTTTGTGTTAGGCAGACATCTCTACAGTAATTTACCGAGGAAAACAGTTTATTGCAAAATATTTTGGTTTAACGCTTATCGATTAGGTCATTAATGTTGAATGTAACCGATTCATCCCCATGTGTGGTTTACAAAATTAGCAAACACTAGGATATGTTAGAAAACGTTTCGGCCCTGGCCCTTTTAGAAGTAATCAATGTCTCAGGACCGAAACGTTTTCTAATATGTCATAGAGTTTGCTGACGTCTCTCTTAAACCAATTTGTCGGTATCTCTTATCAAGGTGATATACATACAGTGGTATACATAGTGGCATACATAGAGGTATACATACAGTGGTATGCATAGTGGTATACGTACAGGGGTATACAGACAGTGGTATAAATAGTGGTATACATACAGTGGTATACGTACAGGGGTATAGATACAGGGGTATACATACAGGGGTATACATACAGGGGTATACGTACAGTGGTATACATAGTGATATGGTTTAGAAAGACACGTAAGCAAACACTATAACATATTTATTAGAAAACGTTTCGGTCCTGGGACCTTGATCACTTCTAACATACAGAGGTAGAAAGACATTATATATATAGGCGGAGAGTGGATGTGACGCACGTGACCTGAGGAATGTCATAAGAACATAAGAATGGAGGAACACTGTAGAAGGCCTACTGGCCCATGCGAGGCGAGGGTAGACGATGAAACATGTGACTCCTGTTTGTTGGTTGGTGCTGCTTAAGTATCATGTATGCCCAAAGTTTTTGAAATTTTGTAGTTTTCCAGTGTTGCGTTCTATAGTGTCGGTGACGGTGATTAGTGAGGCTTCTAGGCACCGTCGGCGTCTGAGGTCTGGTTCGGTGAGAACGAGTTGTGCCTTTTGTTCCAGTTCATCAAATGCCCCGTGGAGTCTCTGTGGAGGACACAGGCGTACCTTACATCGTCTCTGTTAGAGGCATTTCGATGCTCATTTTAGGCGGACTGCAAGATCTCTGCCTGTCTCGCCTACATATTTCTTGGGACAGAACCACAGGGGATAGTGTAGACGCCTGCTGTAGAAGTTAGAGGTGTGGGGCTGCGTTTAGTAGTGAGGTCTTTGATAGAGGATGTGTTTATGTGGAAACGTTGATGTTACTCATAGCAAGTGCCCGGCGAGTATTCGGGCAACATCGCCACTGGGAGTACTTGAACTGTTAGGGGGCTTTCCAGGGCGGTTTGTTGGGATAGCTTGTGCCTTGAGTCTGCAATCTCGGATGAAGAAAGATGGGAACTGAAGACGTTTAAAGGCTTGTGTTATGTAATTGCATTCTTCTTCTAGGAAAAAAAAGGGCTGGAGATGCGAAGAGCTCCAAGAAGAAGCCAATGAGGACTCCTTTTTAAAAAACAATGCTTTGGGATGGCAATGGGCAGCCCGCTCAGTGCTGTGCTTTTCCAAAAAATCTTCATTGGGGAAAAAATTGGGGGACAGAGAAAAATTTAGGCACCCTTTATTTTCCAAAAACCGTTACCTGGCTAAGATTTCGGGGTTTATAATTTTATTGGTTTTTTTATCCGGACGTCTCAATATCCCCCGGCCCTTTTTTCAACAAGATCCCTTTCAGTTGAAACATAATAAAGTTTTTCACTTTTAACTCGAAAATGATGGCCCAAAAATTCCCTTTTTCCCCGACGTTCTATGGTTTCAGATCTCCCGACAATGGGCAAACTTTCTCTTCAAAATGTATAAAAAAACCTTTCAAACAAGGACCCATTTATTTCAATTTTATTTCACCAAAATACCCGCACTGAGAGGAGTCCTATTTTGGGTTCTTCTTGAGAGCTTCCCTTGCCCTCTCCAAACCCTTGTTTTTTTAGAAGAAGAATCCAAATTTCATAAACCCCAAACCTTTTTTAAAAGGGCTTCAGGTTTCCCCCTTTTTTTTATTCCCAGGGTTGCAGACTCAAAGGGACAAACTATCCTCAACAAAAACCCCCCATGGGGAAAAGCCCCCTAAAAAAGTTCATAGTACTCCCATGTGGCGATTTTTGCCACGAAAAACTCGCCGGGCACTTTTATGAGTAACTTTAACGTTTCCATATAAAACACACCCTGTCAAAGACCCTCACTCAAACGCAAACCCCCCAAAACCTCTAACTTTACAGCGGGTCTCACTACCCCCGTGGGTTCTGTCCCCAAAAAAATTTGTAGGGGAGACAAAACAGAGATCTTGCAGTCCCCCTGAATGAGCATCCCCAAATGCCCCTAACAGAGGCGATTGTAAGGTCCCCCTGTGCCCCCTCCCAAAAGACTCCCAAAGGGGCATTTGATGAACTGGAACGGGCCCCAACTCGTTTCACCCCAAACCAGGGCCCCCAGGGCGCCCCACGGTGCCTAGGGGCCCTCAAAAATTTACCGGCCACTAAGAAGGGAAACTGGGAAAATACAAAATTTTAAAAAACATTGGCAAACTTTATATTAAGCAGCAACCCAAACCCAAAAACACAGGAGTCACATGTTTTTTTCGTCTACCCTCGCCTCGCATGGGCCAGTAGGCCTTCTACAGTGTTCCTCCATTCTTATGTTCTTATGACATTCCTCAGGTCACGTGCGTCACATCTCACTCTCCGCCTATATATATAATGTCTTTCTACCTCTGTATGTTAGAAGTGATCAAGGTCCCAGGACCGAAACGTTTTCTAATAAATATGTCATCGTGTTTGCTTACGTGTCTTTCTAAACCAACTTGTCGGTATTTATTACCAAGGTTTATACCACATAGTGATATACATAGTGATATACATAGTGGTATACATACAGTAGTATACATAGTGGTATACACACATTGGTATACATACAGTGGTATACACTCATTGGTATACATACAGTGGTATACACTCATTGGTATACATACAGTGGTATACACTCATTGGTATACATACAGTGGTATACACTCATTGGTATACATACAGTGGTATACACTCATTGGTATACATACAGTGGTATACACTCATTGGTATACATACAGTGGTATACACTCATTGGTATACATACAGTGGTATACACTCATTGGTATACATACAGTGGTATACACACATTGGTATACATACAGTGACATACAAACAGTTATACAATTACCTCGAGGTGAAAATGCAGTGTTGGTCTCGCCAACATTTACGCTTCGAACAAACACACAAGAGTGTTCTTGTAATTGTTTTGTTTGACTGACAGAAATACAATGCATGTGTATGATCAGTTAACTTGATTTCTCCTCTGATGGAACATTTTTCGGTCCTCCCTCGCAGCGCTTGAGATCTTTTCACTGACGCTTCTGATATCTGTAATATCCTCTTGTGATAACAGGAGGATAGCCTGGTGGCTAAAGCTATTGAACATAAGAACATAAGAAAGGAGGAACACTGCAGGAGGCCTGCTGGCCCATACTAGGCAGGTCCTTTACAATTCATCCCACTAACAAAACATTTACCCAACCCAATTTTCAATGCTACCCAAGAAATAAGCTCTGATGTGCAAGTCCCACTCAAATCCAACCCCTCCCACTCATGTACTTATCCAACCTAGATTTGAAACTACCCAAAGTCCTAGCCTCAATAACCCAACTAGGTAGACTGTTCCACTCATCAACTACCCTATTTCCAAACCCCAATACTTTCCTATGTCCTTCTAAATCTAAACTTATCTAATTTAAATCCATTACTGCGGGTTCTCTTTTGGGGAGAGACATCCTCAAGACCTTATTAATATCCCCTTTATTAATACCTATCTTCCACTTATACACTTCGATCAGGTCTCCCCTCATTCTTCGTCTAACAAGTGAATGTAACTTAAAGTCTTCAATCTTTCTTCATAAGGAAATTTCTGATGCTATGTATTAATTTAGTCATCCTACGCTGAATGTTTTCTAACGAATTTATGTCCATTTTGTAATACGGAGACCAAAACTGAGCTGCATAATCAAGGTGAGGCCTTACTAATGATGTAAAAAAGCTGCAGTATGACCTCTGGACTTCTTTTGCTTACACTTCTTGATATAAATCCCAGTAATCTATTTGCCTTTTTACTACGCTTAGGCATTGCTGTTTTGGTTAAGGTTGCGCTCCCATAACCCCCAAGTCCTTTTCGCAATCTGTATGGCTAAGTTCTACATCATTTAATTTTAAGTACTAGGTTTATGGGCACTCCCAAGCTTCAGAACCTTGCACTTATCTACATTGAACCCGCATCTGCCACTTTTCTGACCAAAATAGAGTTTGTTTAAATCCTCCTGAAGTTCCCTAACATCTACGTTGAATCAATTATCCTACCTATCTTTGTGTCATCGGCGAATTTGCTCATATCACTAGTAATTCCCTCATCAAGATCATTGATATATATTATAAACAAAAACGGGCCCAAGACTGATCCCTGTGGAAAAGCCACTTGTTACAGATCCCCACTCGGATTTAACCCATTTTTTGGACACTCTCTGCTTCCTGTCAGTGAGCCATGACTCGATCCACGAGAGCAACTTTTCCCCAATGCCATGAGCTGCCACTTTCTTAACAGTCTATGGTGCGGAAATCTATCAAAAGCCTTACTAAAATCTAAGTAAATAATATCAAATTCTTTATTGTGGTCAACAGCCTCAAAAGCTTTTCTGAAGAAAGTTAATAAATTAGTTAGACAAGACCGGCCTCTTGTGAATCCATGCTGAGTATCATTAATCAAGCTATGCTTATCGAGATGGCTTCTTATAATCTCAGCTATAATTGACTCTAGTAATTTGCCTACAATTGAGGTCAGGCTATTGGGCGGTTAATTTGACGGTAACGACTTGTCCCCTGTTTTAAAAATAGGAGTTACATTAGCCATCTTCCACATATCAGACAACTACACCTGTTTGAAGAGATAAATTAAAAATATTAGTTAATGGTTCACAGAGTTCCATTTTGCATTCCTTAAGAACCCTTGAAAAAACCTCATCAGGACCCCGGTGACTTATTTTGCTTCAGTCTGTCTATCTGCCTCACAACCATCTCACTAGTGACTGTGATGTTACATAATTTATCTTCTTCTAGCCCCACTGTAAAAATTAATTACTGGAAATTTGTTAGTGTCTTCCTGTGTAAAAACTGAGAGAAAAAATTATTTAAAATCAAGCACATTTCATTCTCATTGTCAGTAGGTGCCCATAGTTATTTTTAAGGGGACCTATCTTATCTCTAACTTTTGTTCTATAGACCTGGAAAAAACTTTTTGGGTTAGTTTTAGAATCCCTAGCAACTTTAATTTCATAGTCCCTTTTAGTTTTCTTATCCCCTTTTTAATGTCCCTCTTAATGTCAATATACTGATTCATAAGATGACCCTCACCTCTTTTGATACGCCTATAAATTCCTTTCTTATGCCCTAGTAGATATTTGAGCCTATTATTCATCCATTTTGGGTCATTTCTATTTTGATCTAATTTCTTTATATGGGATAAACGCTCTTTGAGCAGCATGTATGTGTTCAGAAAACTGTCATATTGATAGCTCTCTTCGTTACCCCAGTCAACAGATGATAAGTGTTCTCTAAGCCCATCGTAATCTGCTAAGCGAAAATCTGGGACTGTTACTGAGTTATCGCTACTATCGTACTTCCATTCAATGCTAAATGTAATTGATTTGTGGTCGCTAGCACCCAGTTCCTCTGAAATTTCTAATTATTAACAAGGGATTCATTGTTTGCCATAACTAAGTCAAGCAGGTTATTTCCCCTTGTAGGTTCTGTCACAAACTGCTTCAAAAAACAATCCTGAAATACTTCTAAGAAGTCGTACGATTCTAAATTCCCAGTCAAGAAATTCCAATCAACATGACTAAAGTTAAAGTCTCCTAGAATTACTACATTATCGTGCCTTGTGGCCTTAACAATTTCCTCCCATAGTAGTTTCCCTTGGTCCCTATCTAAGTTAGGGGGACGGTATATCACTCCTAAAATCAGTTTTTCATGCCCCTCTGAAAATTCTATCCAAACAGACTCTGTATGTGTTACTTCAGACTTAATACCCGTTTTTATGCAACAGTTCAAGCGATCTCGGACATACAATGCCACCCCACCCCCCCTCCCAATACTTCTATCTTCTTGGAACAATTTAAAACCCTGAATATGACATTCCTTCACACGGAGAGTGTCCAGGTTCGATTCCCGGCGAGGGTAGAAACATTGGGCATGTTTCTTTACACCTGTTGTCTATGTTCACCCATTAGTACAATGGGTACCTGGGTGTTAGTCGACTGGTGTGGGTGGCATCCTGGGACAAAACTGACCTAATTTGCCCGAAATGCTCGGCATAACAAGCGGCTTTCAATATAGTAGTATGTCATTGATGTCAGCTAGACCTGTATACCTGGTATATGTACTTGTAGTAAATAAAACTGTTTTTATTATAAATAATAATAATAATATTAGGGAAGGTGGGCAGGTACAGTGTTCTCTCCACCCAGTGACTGGTTGACCCGGTGGAAGACTAAAAGAATTTAATGAAATGGGTGGAGGTAGAGATGTAATGACTGGTTGAAAATAGAGAGGTTTTTAAATAGATGGGTAATTGGACAGAAGAAATATATAATTAAAAGTAGGATATTGTTTCAGGTGGAGAGAGTGATTTTTAGTAACTGTGTAGGTAGGGGGAGGTAGGGAGGTATTAACTGACTGGGTGGAGGGAGGGAAGGTATTGAACGACTGGGGGGGTGGAGGTTGGGTGGTATTAACTGCTGGGTGATGGGAGGGAGGGTATTGAACGACTGGGTGGGTGGAGGTAGGGTTGGTATTAACTGACTGGGGGGGAAGGGAGGGGAGGGTATTGAACGACTGGGTGGGTGGAGGTTGGGTGGTATTAACGACTGGGTGGAGGGAGGGAGGGTATTGAAGACTGGGTGGGTGGAGGTTGGGTGGTAATTAACTGACTGGGTGGAGGGAGGGAGGGTATTGAACGACGGGGTGGGTGGAGGTAGGGTGGTATTAACTGACTGGGTGGAGGGGAGGGAGGGTATTGAACGACTGGGTGGGTGGAGGTAGGGGTGGTATTAACTGACTGGGGGGAGGGAGGGAGGGTATTGAACGACTGGGTGGGTGGGGGTTGGGTGGTATTAACTGACTGGGTGAGGGAGGGAGGGTAATGAACGACTGGGTGGGTTGGAGGTAGGGGGAAATTAACTGACTGGGTGGAGGGAGGGAGGGTATTGAACGACTGGGTGGGTGGAGGAAGGGTGGTTTTAACTGACTGGGTGGAGGGAGGGAGGGTTTTTGAACGACGGGGTGGGTGGAGGTTGGGTGGAAATTAAACTGACTGGGGGGGAGGTAGGGAGGGTATTGAACGCTGTGGGGGGGAAGGTAGGGTTGTATTAACTGACTGGGTGGAGGGAGGGAGGGTTTATTGAACGACTGGGTGGGTGGAGGTAGGGTGGTATTAACTGACTGGGTGGAGGGATGGAGGGTATTGAACGACTGGGTGGGTGGAGGTAGGGAGATATTAACTGACTGGGTGGAGGTAGGGAGGGTATTAAACGACTGGGTGGGTGGAGGTAGGGAGGTATTAACTGACTGGGCGGAGGTAGAGAGGATATTAAACGACTGGGTGGGGGGAGTAGGGAGGTATAACTGGGTGGGTGGAGGTAGGAAGGTATTAACTGATGGGTGGAGGTAGGGAGGGTATTAAACGATTGGGTGAGTGGAGGTAGGGTGATATTAACTGGCTGGGCGGAGGTAAGAGAGGTATTAAACGACTGGGTGGGTGGAGGTAGGGAGGTATTAACTGGGTGGGTGGAGATAGGGAGGTATTAACTGACTGGGTGGAGGTAGGGAGGGTATTAAACGATTGGGTGAGTGGAGGTAGGGAGATATTAACTGACTGGGTGGAGGGAGGGAGGTATTGATTGATTTGTAGTGAGGGTGGTGTTGACTAACTGGGTGAGTGGAGTGAAGGTTGTAGAGCTGGATGCGTACGCTGACAGGTGTTGGTAGTTACAGATTCTCATGGAACTAATTTTTCATCAAGCTGGAGCTTTAGTCTTGAATTGCTGGCAAAGCTTAGGCCCACATCAAACTATCTTCATGAGAATAAGACGGAATTACGACCGTATAAATATTCAGTATGTCAGTGACAACTTCGTCAATGGATTCAATACAGAAGCTTCCCATCATCTTCCTGTTTTGTAGACTGACTTTATTTACGCCAGTTTTGATTTGGTTAAATTAAAATGTCTATAAACTGAAATTAACCAATTAACTTGTGAAACGTTTCACTAACTAGTGGGCTTCATCAGTCCAAAACAGAGGAAAATGGGATATGTGAAGACGGAACTTGAGGTTATCACTCCCTCAGCGTAGAGATACTTTCTACATCTTTGTCTGAATTAATAAAAGTCACTAATTGGCGATAAGTTTAATAAAAATTGTCATGAAACGGGACTTAATGACCTCTGACCGAGGCCTTCAGCTGGCTTGCTGGTCCACTCCTTTAAAAATTATGGTTACAACCACAATAAAGATAACCAAGTGGCTGCACAACCCTCGTTTATTTTCCTGTCGATTTACTAAACCGTTTATATATTAAAGCAACCAATTAAAACGTAGAATATAGCTAATAAATGATATTTGAAGGTGATTAGTTCGGACGAGCGAACAGAAAACGGGACTCGCCGCTGGCACTGGAAAAACAGTCAGGTAATCACTGTTTAAGGGTCGCCCGTCCACGTAAAATTTTTCTTCATTCTCTTTTTATATGTCAGGAAAAGGAGGTATTGATTAGCTGACTATGTGGAGGGAGGCACCTACTGGCTGTGTGGAGGGAGGCACCTACTGGCTGTGTGGAGGGAGGCACCTACTGGGCTGTATGGAGGAGGTACCTACTGGCTGTGTGGAGGGAGGTACCTACTGGCTGTGTGGAGGGAGGCACCTACGGGCTTTTGGAGGGAGGCACCTACTGGCGGTGTGGAGGGGAGGCACCTACTGGCTGTGTGGAGGGAGGTACCTACTGGCTGTGTGGAGGGAGGCACCTACTGGCTGTGTCGAGGGATGCACCTACTGGCTGTGTGGAGGAAGGCACCTACTGGCTGTGGGGGAGGGAGGCACCTACTGGCTGTGTGGAGGGAGGCACCTACTGCTGTGTGGAGGGAGGCACCTACTGGCTGTGTGGAGGGAGGCACCTGTTGGCTGTGTGGAAGGGAGGCACCTGTTGGCTGTGTGGAGGGAGGCACCTACTGGCTGTGTGGAGGGAGGCACCTACTGGCTGTGTGGAGGGAGGCACCTACTGGCTGTGTGGAGGGAGGCACCTACTGGCTGTGTGGAGGAGGCACCTACTGGCTGTGTGGAGGGAGGCACCTGTTGGCTGTGTGGAGGGAGGCACCCGTTGGCTGTGTGGAAGGGAGGCACCTGCTGGCTGTGTGGAGGGAGGCACCTGTTGGCTGTGTGGAGGGAGGCACCTGTTGGCTGTGTGGAGGGAGGCACCTGTTGGCTGTGTGGAAGGGAGGCACCTGTTGGCTGCGTGGAGGGAGGCACCTGTTGGCTGTGTGGAGGGAGGCACCTGTTGGCTGTGTGGAGGGAGGCACATACTGGCTGTGTGGAGGGAGGCACCTACTGGCTGTGTGGAGGGAAGCACCTACTGGCTGTGTGGAGGGAGGCACCTACTGGCTGTGTGGAGGGAGGCACCTACTGGCTGTGTGGAGGGAGGCACCTGTTGGCTGTGTGGAGGGAGGCACCTACTGGCTATGTGGAGGGAGGCACCTACTGGCTGTGTGGAGGGGGGCACCAAACTGGCTGTGTGGAGGGAGGCACCTACTGGCTGTGTGGAGGGAGGCACCTACTGGCTGTGTGGGGGGAGGCACCTACTGGCTGTGTGGGGGGAAAAGCACCTACTGGCTGTGTGGAGGGAAGCACCACTGGCTGGGGTGGAGGGAGCACTACTGGCTGTGTGGAGGGAGGCACCTACTGGCTGTGTGGAGGGAGGCACATATGGCTGTGTGGAGGAGGCACCTACTGGCTGTGTGGAGGGAAGCACCTACTGGCTGTGTGGAGGGAGGCACCTACTGGCTGTGTGGAGGAGGCACCTACGGGCTGTGTGGAGGGAGGCACCTTTTTGGCTGTGTGGAGGGGAGGCACCTACTGGCTATGTGGAGGGAGGCACCTACTGGCTGTGTGGAGGGAGGCACCTACTGGCTGTGTGGAGGGAGGCACCTACGGGCTGTGTGGAGGGAGGCACCTACTGGCTGTGTGGAGGGAGGCACCTACTGGTTTGTGTTGAGGGAGGCACCTACTGGCTGTGGGAAAGGGAGGCACCTGCTGGCTGTGTGGAGGAGGCACCTACTATCTGTGTGGAGTGAGGCACCTACTGGCTGTGTGGAGTGAGGAACCTACTGGCTGTGTGGAGTGAGGCACCTACTGGCTGTGTGGAGGGAGGCACCTACTGGCTGTGGGAGGGGGGCCCACCTACTGGCTGTGTGGAGGGAGGCACCTGCTGGCTGTGTGGAGGGAGGCACCTACTGGCTGTGTGGAGTGAGGCACCTACTGGCTGTGTGGAGTGAGGCACCTACTGGCTGTGTGGAGTGAGGCACCTACTGGCTGTGTGGAGGGAGGCACCTACTGGCTGTGTGGAGGGAGGTACCTACTGGCTGTGTGGAGGGAGGCACCTACTGGCTGTGTGGAGGGAGGCACCTACTGGCTGTGTGGAGGGAGGCACCTACTGGCTGTGTGGAGGGAGGCACCTACTGGCTGTGTAAAGGGGGAGGCACCTACTGGCTGTGTGGAGGGAGGCACCTACTGGCTGTGTCGAGGGAGGCACCTACTGGCTGTGTGGAGGAAGGCACCTACTGGCTGTGTGGAGGGAGGCACCTACTGGCTGTGAGAAGGGAGGCACCTGCTGGCTGGCTGTGTGTGGAGGGAGGCACCTGCTGGCTGTGTGGAGGAAGGCACCTACTGGCTGTGTGGAGGGAGGCACCTACTGGCTGTGAGGAGGGAGGCACCTGCTGGCTGGCTGTGTGTGGAGGGAGGCACCTGCTGGCTGGCTGTGTGCATATCCCAAGAAACCTATAGGGATCGAACCCTAAGGGCAAGGGTTCATCAGACCTTAAGAAATCAAATCCTCTAGCGGAAAGTAAGATGACTTCTTTTATTCCTGTTTGTCATTTGTGTGGTGTTAAGGGACATAAACGTCCAGATTGTCCTTCTAAGAAGGTCCAAAAAGTTGGAAGATGTTTTAAAGACTGTAATGACCAAGCACCCTTCTGTTCAGGAACAGTTAATGGACTTAATGTATCTACCATTTTACGAGACACTGGATGCACATGTATAGTCATTTCTGATAAGCTGTTCCCTAACCTTAAAGAAACTCATTCCTCTGCTATACTTTCAGACTACTTGGGCCGTACGGACACTTTTCCTACCATCCGTTGTTACATTAGGTCTAAATGGTTCACAGGTTGGTCTGAAGCCGTACTAGCTCCCATCACTTCTTGCTCCGTACTAATAGGTAATGTAAAAGGTGCCATTCTTCCTTCTGAGGTTGACCTTTCATCACCAAAGATGGACATAGGTGTTTCAGATCCCCTTCCTGTAAGGTCGGGGGAAGCCCCTCGAAAGTTCAGATGAGACAATTCTCGTGAGATTCATGTGGGATTAAAAACCAGTGATACTACTCTCGAAAGCGAGGTAGTAGGATCACCGGTTCACTTGTTACATGAAAGTGAAGATATCACCTCCGATACCATAAATGTCTTGACTAGGGCTCAGACCAAAGCCCTGCTTCTCCTACTGCCCTCCTTTGATTTTCCTCTGACTTTAAAAACCTTTAATATATCGAAGGACTCCTTTGTCAATTTACAACGTAAATTGTCCTTCTCTTCAGAATTGCCATAATGCCACTAAACCAAAATCAAGTGATCCAAAGGAAAAACTTTTCATATAAATTTGAATATATAAAAGGTATCTTGTACAAGTCAGTATTCAAATTAAATTCAGATGAGATAGACTATTCCATCTTAGTTGTTCCAAGTCAATGCAGAGAGACTGTTCTTAAAATGGCTCATGACCTGCCAGTGGCCGGACATTTTTCTCGCATCGTTTAAAAATTTAAATAAAATTAGGAAACCTATTTTTGGCCTAAAATGTCCTCAGATGTCACTACTTATTGTAGATCGTGTAAAGTTTGCCAACAGTCATCCCCCCGAGGTACCAGGCGAGTACCTATGGTCAAAATCCCAATCCTTACGGTACCTTTTGAAAGAGTAGCTATTGACATCGTTGGTCCTTTATCTCCACTTTCATCTGGGGGACATGATTATATTAACATTTGTTTTATTATGCTTCGAGTTTCCCTGAAGCCGTTCCTTAAAGACCATAACTACTACAGAGGTGGCTGAAGCCCTTTTGTCCATCTTCTCCAGAGTGGGCATCCCTAGAAAAATTTTGTCTGACCGTGGGACACAATTCACATCTGACTTAATGCAACATCTATACCAACTTTTGGGAGTGAAGCCTCTCTTCACCACACCCTATCATCCCAGCTGTAATGGTAGGGATTGAGCACCAGCAAATTTGATTCTCCCAAATCCATTTTTTAAAGGGAAAATTTGCTCCCTTAAGCCTAAGAGTGGCATCGTTACCTACCCTGTGTTTTTTTTTACCATGAGGGAAGTTCCCAGTGACTCTTTGGGGTTTTCACCTTTTGAATTCTCTATGGTAGACAGGCCAGAGGTCCACTGTCCATCCTTCAAGACTTATGGACTAATGAGGAGGTAAATGCTGAGGTTCAGTCTTCTTACCAGTTTTCTCCCTTTACCTTAGATCCAAACTTGAGGAGACCTCTGACATAGTTTCGAAAAACCTAAGCTTGTCAATGGACCAGTACAAAACCTACTTTGATTCCAAAAGTCAGAGGAGAAGTTTAAAGTAGGAGATGAAGTTCTTGTGCTTTTGCCTATTAAGTCAAATAAATTATTAGTAGCATGGAAAGGTCCATATAGAGTATTAAAAATTTGTGGGAAAGTTGACTACCTCATAGAAGTCAAGGGGAAACCTAAGCTTTATCATATCAACATCCTTAAGAAATATTACCGAAGAAATTCGGTTAACTGCCTTAATAACTTTGACTTAGTTTTTCCACACGAACTTGATAAAACAACTGAAGAATGTAAAGTGTGCGTAATTGACACCTCTAACTTAGACTATGATGAAGAACTACATGACTTGGTGACTCTTGACCACTAGGGCGCAACCAATATTAATATTAATGAATCTTTGGATGACCATTTGACCGAGAGGTAGACAAATTATTAAAACTAAAGATCATTGAACCTTCAATATCTGCATATTGCTCACCAGTAGTCATGGTTAAGAATGAGCAGAACAGGAGACGGACTAACGTCCTGGAGACGTCCCATTTTGGATTTAAGTACCTGTGCACCTGTATGAAATTGCAGGACGTAACCCCACATCATTGCAGCGGTAAAGAACCTGCTTTCCTGTCATCGGGATAATAATCACGGCGATTCTCTGTGAAGAACTAGCCAGTGGTGGTCACCAACACCTGCGACCCCCCCCCCATCATCAGCAACGGCTACGATTTCAACAACAGTGTCACCAACACCAGACACCCCTGTAGATATTAGCGTTGAGTTCAAATGTTATTTTATTCATTTCATTTTTCATTTTTCTTTCAAATAGGATATACGTTTCAAGTTTTATTGTTTTATATTTGATTTAATAAATAATAAAGTGTTTATCTTTGTGAATTATTATTTCTTTTTCTATTCATTAATTTTCCTGAGGAGGAGCCAGCCTGAGTAATACTGTCTGAGTTGTTACAGGGCTGAGTAAGCCTTCACAAGGAACCTTATTGACCCTCCTACGGACGATAGGCTTGAAACCTCATTAACCTAACATTAAAGGATTCACATCTCCATGTATCAGTTTTTAGACTGTTAGTTGAAACACCTCCTATCTAGGCTGAGGAACTAATCTCCTCAAACTTATTCTTCATGTCTAACTCCGTCTTTGCCTGATTCATATGAGAAACTAATTACCCTAAACAACTTCATCATGTCTTGTACCGTGTGCAGTGGGAATTTCTGTACTGAGTTGATAAGAGCAATGGTTGGCCAAACGTCTCCAGAATCAAGAGTCCAAATTCTTGCACATGTATCTTATTCATCTTCAATCCATGTATTTACATATTCACAGATTTGTGTGTTGAAATAATTATGCAATCATTCTAGACTCTTGTTATAAGATTTAACTTAAGACATAAGGAAATATTAAAATTAAAGTGTTTAAGAAAAATGAAGTTAGTTCGAGTTTACAAATAGACATCGCATGATTTATGTACTTGATATATATTACAGGATTTATGTAGAGAGATCACAAGGTATATGTAGAGGGAGAGTAATGTGTATATTTTTAGCGCGTATTTTGAGGATGTGTGTTGGTCCCCTGTCCTGTTAGATAAGACACATATGAAACAGTTAGGTATCTTTATTTCGAAACGTTTCGCCTACACAGTAGGCTTCTTCAGTCGAGTACAGAAAAGTTGATAGAAGCAGAAGATACTTGAAGACGATGTAATCAGTCCATCACCCTTAAAGTTTTGAGGTGGTCAGTCCCTCAGTCTGGAGAAGAGCATTGTTCCGTTGTCTGAAACAATATGAAGTTGAAGTGACAGAATGGGGCCTTATATAGTGCCAGGAGGTGAGACGTAGGTTGCTTTGGGAGGGCAGGTCCCTCTCAAACCCAGCCGTTCTCACTAGTAGAGGTTGTCGAAGTTGATGGTCTGTACCAAGATACCCTTGTGTTGCAATGTCTGACAGAATGAAGTGCGATTGACCTGAAAGGTCTCAGGGTATCGGCTCCCCAAAAGAGCCTTGGTTGTATATTCGTCTTGGACTGCGTATTCTTCGTTGTTAGTCTATCTTTATCTTTTATTCTATATATTATTTTCTATAAATGTAGTCGCAGTTTTTATGCCTGGTAAATGCAAAGACCAACCAAGTCACGATTTTGTTTGTATTAAGATACAAAAGAGGAGATTAAAAAGATAATTTAAGTTGTATTTTTTTTGTTTTAAAGCATAAAAAGGAAATGCAACGAGCACTTAAGTGGTGTTTGTGTCATAACAATAGTGACATTCTTAAAAGTAATATAATGACTTATTACAAATGATAATAAAGCACAAGTTTTATTAAATAAAGGTGAATGCAAGTAGGTAAATAAAAGTAAACACTACAGGTAAACATACAAAAGTTAAAATTCTTTAAGATTTCTGCTAAATAGGTTACACTTGACTTTCTCTGGTTATCCTGCCTTATTTATAATATCCATGGATTAAATCTTCCTTCTCCTCCTCCTCCCTTATTTGTATCCTCTGTCTCTGTCACCATTACAAATCCAATACACACAACCACAACAATCGCTACCACTATAACCCATAATCATTTCTCACATCATTTACCTTCACTATTATCGCTACACACAACAGCTACGGTCATGACACGCTCATGACAACGGCAATTACAGCCCCACTACAGCTGCCTAGAATAACAACCATTAAAATCACAATACAACCAACAATCGCAACCCTAACACTATTACAACCATGACTATTACATAAAGCTGGTTGTTACAATTACATCCGCACCACAACCATTATTTCCACAACCCAAACCATCACCACACCCACAACCACGACCACCACAAAGTGAACTATAACCACATCACCTCTATTGCAACAATAGCCAAACTCACGCCTACAACCACTACAATCGGTACTAAATCCATCCATAAGACCTTTTTCTAAGCATCTAGAAGAAATCAGTGGCGGTATATCAAGGTCCAGGCTCTGACTGGGACTCAGTATGGCCGTGACAACCGCTCTGCATGGTGTCTCTGTCATAACGGAGAATATATCATACCTGATTGTAATGCTACTACCAGTGGTCCATCAACTCACGTACCAGTTGTTGAAATAAGACCACTTTAATGTGTATACAGGTGCGCATGTACTGACAAATAACCTACAAAACATATATCATACAGTCACAACACATACCACAACACAACCACACCATTACAGCATAACGACACATTGTCTCTCTTCTCCATCACAACCACGTTTAAACCATACTGCAACCAGCAACATGTGCAACTACATCACCACAATTACTACTTTTTAACCTCGTCACACCACACGAACACGCAACTACACACACACACCCACACACACACACACACACACACAACACACAACACCACACACACACACACACACACACACAGACACACACAGAATGTTCCAGAACGGAACACAGCAACAAGGGCACACTTATGGAAAGTTGAAGACACAGATAATCACAACAGGGATGTAGGAAGTATTTCTTCAGCCACAGAGTAGTCAGGAGTGGAACAGTTTGGTAAGCAATGTATGGAGGAGGATCCATACAGAGCTTTACAGCAAAGTATGATAAAGCTCACGGTTTCAGGGAGAGTGACCTTAATAGCGACCAGTTGAAGAGCGAGCCAGGAGCTAGGACCCGACCCTGCAACCTTAACTAGGTGAAAGTACTAGTTGAGTACACACAAACGCGCCCGCCGTGGCATTTACACCACACACAAATAGAAAATAAGGCCTCCCCCCCAGAGGGGAAGTCGAGAACTCGTGAAACAAGAGAGAACATGGGCCTGGGAGAAGAGTGGATGGACGAGCTATAGGAAAAGATAAGACCAAGTGTGGAAAGCAAATCTAGGAGAGTTACTGCAAGAAAAGGAGAAGAGGAGGCAAGAGAAGTGGGAGTCGCGAGCTGAAGCTGCAGAAGCAAGATACGGGCCTCTACAAGATGAAGTAATTATGCTGAAATGAGACATAGGGCCAACAACCATAGGGGTCATGGCAGCTGGAGATGAGAGGTGAAGAGGAAAAGAAAGGAGACATAACTTATGATGAGTCATTAACAGGTCACCAGGAAAAGTCGAGGAAATGAAAAGGAGCACGCTGTGGGCACGAAGACAGCAGTATATGTGAGGGGAGCGCTGGCAGAGGAGACAGGCTCCATGCGGAAGTGTGACCAGGCCACCAGGTGCACGAACTAATAAAGGAGGCGATGCTATGTATAAATGGGAAACCCAGAGACACAATGAATGAAATGAAGCAGGGGAAGGAGCAGTGGAAAGGTAAAATCTTCATCTCACGGGATTTAGGAGAGAGAAGGGAAGAAAGACGAGGAAAGAAAAACAAGAGATTGAGAATATCATCAAACAGGAGAGGAGGACATGTCTGAGGAAATAAATTTTCAGAGAAACTGGGGAGTACTCGAAGGAAGAAATCAGCCAGTCAAAACTTATTTTCAGGCTGAAAGAGTCAGGCAAGGATCCTGCCGGAGAAACCACAACTACAGGAATCCAACAAAATATCAGGGGTGCACTCAAGACCGAGACAGAATGAGGACAGAACGTCAATAAGCTGAGAGAGAGGATAACAGAACAAGGGGAAAGAAAAAGAGAGACAAGCTAGAGTCGTCAGAGAACACCCGATTCGAGTGGAGCAGAAGTGCGCAGACACCCACAAAACACCCTAGACCTTAGTCAAACCCTCCACACTAACAACCCCCACTCTACAGTATGCAGTAAATCCATAGCACCAGGGGTCCAGAAAACCCCACCCCCCCTTTCCCCCACAAACCCCAAGAATACGGTGTTGGAGAGGAAATGAAGTATGATATGCCAAAACACTGCTGCTAAAACAAAATAAGTGGTAGGATGAACATAAAGATCCACAGAGACTTCACAAGACATCATAACCCTCACAGAAACCAAGCTCTCAGGAATGATGATAAATACCATTTTCCATCTAATATCAGATGTTTGAGGAAAAGGAACAAGTGAACAGGAAAGAGGAGTGGCACTTGCTTATCAAAAACCAAGGGGTTTTGAGTAGTTGGAGAGGGGACAGAGGAGAAGCAAGGGACTACATAATAGGAGCACTTCAGACTTGATGTCCCAAGGTGGTGATTATGTATATGTATAACCCACCACATAATAGCAAGGAGGCCAAGAACAATGTGACGAAAGTAACAGAGACTTGGTCCAACACTAGCCGAAGTGGCAAGAGGGCCGAGCTACTAGGCAGGGCAAAGCACTGGCTGTGGGGGCCTTAAGTCCACACCGAAATCGACTGAAAAACCTGGAGCCACAAGGATCCCTGAAACTTGTGGGCTGGGGTGGTAGAAAAACCTCGGGCAACAACATGTTAGAGAGTGATGAATCAGGAAGACTGACATCACAAATAAAGGGCCACCCGGAGCTAGTGATCACGTGGGTTCTGAGCTTGAATACAAAAAAAGTTAGAGCCCTACAAGTGGAGAGGGATGCAGGAAGAGCATGATGAATGAAGCCAAAATACAAGAGAGAGGACTACCCAGGCCGAGGAATTTCCTACACAAGGTCCCATTAGAACAGAGACTGGCACGGAAAGCTGTAAATGAATGAAGGAATATGTGACCAACCAATATGCATGGAAGTAAAAGGTGAGGTTTGTATCCCAAAGGCAGCATGATGTAATGAAAATTAGAAGGGAAGGTCCAGGACAATACCAAAATAACATAACAGCGAGAGCAAGTCTTACCCCAAGAGCTGTTTGTACAGTCATAACATCAAAAAAAAACACTCAAAGACCAGATAATCAGGCTGAGGAAGGAAAGAGGGGAGTTTTCAAGAGATGACTTGAAATATATACGAGGAGCTCAAAACACGAGATTCAAAGACGTAATTTCACATGGAGACAGAAAAGATTCCAATGTGGACCCAATGGAAAGACGGAGAGGTGGGATACAGAAACATGTGCAGGAACCATACATACAACCGAGGAGGAGCAAGAGGTTGCTATGCTGAGTAGGCATTCTCAAAGGCGATGGCTGGATAAATCTCTGTGGTCCCGCTGAAAGAGTTGCTCCTGTGACCCACTAACAACATTCTTCAACACATTTGCGAAACCGAGGCGATACCTGGTGGTATGGAAGACAGCAGAGTAGTCCCCAATTTTTTTAAAAAAAAGACAGCACGCAGCATTAAAACTGTAGACCAGAGTCACATGGCATGTTAGTGTATAGAAATCATGGAAGAAGATTATCAGGAGAAAAATGTGGACTACCTAAGAAAGGATGAAGCATATAAACGACACCCCCAGCACGGATTCAGAGGGAGAAATCCTTGTCACAGACCTACTAGAGTTTTATGACAAGGTGACAGAAGTAAGACAATAGAGAGAAGGGTTGGATAGATTTCCCGTTTTCTTGGACTGTAAGAATCTGTTGACAAAGTTTCCCATCAAAAGAGAGTGCAAAATCTGGAGGACTCAGGTAGTATAATGGTGAAAAACAATGCAGTGGATCAGAGAATACCTGACTGGAAGTGCATCAGCTAGAGTCGTGGTACGGTGATGAGGTGTTAGAGTGGCGCCTCTGACGATGGGGTTCCACGTGGGTTCAGTTCCTAGAACCGGTGCTGTTTCTGGTATAGTGAATGACATAAAGGAAGGAATAGATTCGAGAAGTGTCCCTGTTTTGCAGACAACATGAAGTTCTAAGTTTACGAGTTATAACCAAGCTTTGGTAAGATGGGAAAGAAACAAGGATTGGGTAAGGAGGAAATATGAAAAAAGCTGAGTGAGGGGAGGGGATGTGGGTAATAAAGGTAAGTGGCCTACGACGTAAAGTTAATGAGAATTCAATCGGAGGAGGAAAGGGCAGAACTTCGGAGGAATCTGAGCAGGGCTGCAGGCCTGGTCCAGCACTGGTTCCGGAGTTCAATGAACCCCACCAAGTGCAAAGTTATGAAGATCGGGACGGCAAAAAAAGACCGCTGACAGAATAACAGTCCAGGGGGCCAAAGAATTACAAGCTTAAAGCAAGGAAAATGATCTTGAGTGTGTATAATACTGAGCTTCATCTCATGAGGCGCACATCAAACCAAATAACTGCTCCAGCATGTGGGGGGCGACTGGAAGAACCAAAAGATTAGCATTCCGAGCCTCACCAGTAAGGATTCGTTCCCCTGTCCCTGTACACCGTGTACATCAGGCTCATATTGGAGTATGCAGCTCCAGTTTGGAAACCCACAACTTTGGGCCAAACAAACAGGAAACTAGAGAAAGGTGCAAAGGTTTTGCAACAAGGCTAGTCCAGGTAGCTAACGGGCATGTCTCCGAGGGAGAGGTAACGGAACCTCTACCAGATGACAACAGGAGGACAGGAGGAACAGAGGGAACATGATAACGAACATATAAATAACTGAGATAGGAATCGACAAAGGTGGTACCAGAGACAGGATGTTCCAGGAGATGGGACACAGCAAGCAAGTGGGTCATAAATTAAGTGAATACTCAGATGAATCACAGGAATATTATGAGTATGTTTCAGTCATAGTTGTCAGGAAGTGAGTAGTCTGGAAAGTGAGGTAGTTAGACAGGTGCCATACATAGGCTTTTTAGAAGAATGACATAAGGCTCATGGAACAGGGAGAGAGTGGACTAGTATCGACCAGGAAGAGCGGGGCTCAGTGGACATAATAATGTGATTAGACGCCCTGCTACTATTACTGAGAACAACAACACAAAGACATCAACAGAACGTACACACACACACACACACACACATCACACACACACACACACACACACACCACACACAACACACACTACACAACACACACACACACACACACACACACAACATTTCTTCAGTCATAGAGTAGGTCGGTAGGAAGTGGAAAGCCTAGCAGTGAGGAAGTGGAGCATTAACCATACATAGCATTAAAAAGAGTAGCAGGAATAGGGTGGGAAAATCCCAAACTACAAAAAGGGGGGAACTACTCCAGGCATGAGGAAGCTTCCTTCAAGACATCAGTGGGAGAGGGAACAGACGAGGGGAAACCAGCACAAGAAATGATGGGACTATGTGGCAACAAAATGCAAGGAGGCAGGGATCAGGTTTTGTTCCCAAGGAAACAGAATAATGGGAAGAACCCGGAACGAGTCTCTTGGTTTACCCAATAGGTGTAGGGATGGCAAAAACTAGGGGGGTGTATTCTAGAGAATCTGGAAAAGGTAACAGAATGACAAGAAACTCATAGAAAATAAAGAGATTAGAAGGACCTGAACAGTAGGAGTCAGAGATACAGAATAATGGCACAGATAAGAAGGGAGGCTCAGAGCAATATGAAAAATGAGCATAGAATCGAAAGTGAAGACTGACCCGAAGACTGTTGTACACACATCAGTGCGTGGAAAACAACATGTCAAGGACCAGGTAATCAGCTGAGTAAGGGTGACGGGTAATTTCACAAGAAATGACCGGGAGGTTCATTGTCAGGAGCATCACACACGAGACTTTAAAGAATCTTTGTGTAATTGGTTTAGAAAGAACACGTAAGCAAACACATAAAATATTTATTAAAAAACGTTTATTCGAGCCTGGAACCTTGATCACTTCTAACAGTACAAGGCAGAAAGACACCACATATACAGGCTGGAGAGACGAGATGTGACGACACGTGAAACCCGAGGAACGTACACAAGGAACTGAGAAGACAAGCGCGAGGAGAGAACACTGTAGAAGGCCTACTGGCCCTGCGAGGCAGGTCCTTACGAAAACATCCTCTAACCTATGATGAGGACGGGTAGATCGATTGAAATCACTGATGACTCCTGTGTTCAGTTGAGGACTTGGTGCTTGCTTAAGTATCAGTAAGGCCAATGATTATTAGAAACCATTGTAGTTTCCAGTGTACTTGCGATTACAATAGTGTCGGTGATTGCGATTAGTGAGGCTTCTATGCACCGTCAGCGTACTTGAGTCTGTTACGGTGATAACGAGTTGTTTAGGCCACACGTTCCAGTTTCATCAAATGCCCGCGGTGGAGTCTCTGTGGAGGACACAAGGCGTAACCTTACATCGTCTCTGTTAGAAGGCAATTCGGATGCTCATAATCAGGCGGACTGCAATGCTTCTGACCTGTCTCACCTACTATTTTCTTGGGACATATAACCACACAAGGGATAGTGTAGACGCCTGCTGTAGAAGATTAGAGGGTTGGGCTGCGACAGTCATAGTGAGGTCTTTGATATGATAGTTGTTTATGGTGAAACGTTGATGATTACCATACAAATGCCGGCGAGTATTCGTGGCAACATCGCCACATGGAGTACTATGAACTGTTAGGGCTGTTTCGCATGGGCGTATTTGTTAGATAGCTTGTGCTTGAGTCTGCAATCTCGGATGAAGATAGAATGGGAACTGAAGACGTGTATCTAGGCTATGTGTTATGTAAGCGCATTCTTCTTCTAGAAACCAGGGCTGGAGATGCGAAGAGCTCTCAGAAGAAGTCAATGAGACTCCTCCATTTTGGTTTTTAGGGTGCGGGGTTCTTTGTGTGAATAGAAAGTGTATGAAGAGTCGTTTCCTAGTTGAGTAGGTTTCTATACCACTTTGAAGAGAGTTTGACACATGGAATTATACAACTTGTCGGAATTTATTACCAAGGTTATATACATCTTGTCTGACAAAGAAGTAATTACAGTGGAAACCAGTAGGACTAGCCAGTAAATCAGAACGGGAGGGGGGTACACCAGCAATGCTGGATGAGGTACATATAACCAAGAAGAGGTGAAGAAGCTGCTATGCGAACTTGAGCACCTCAAAGATGACGGTGGGACGTAAAGAAAACATACTCTCAACATCCCTCCGTTGGTCCTAAAGAGGGACAGACGAATAAGTGTGTACCATTAACAAAGATCTTCAACATATCATTTGAAACTGGGCAAAACTCACCCAAGGATATGGAAGAAGCAAATATAGTCCCAATGTTTTAAAAAGGGAGACAGACATGAGGCACTAGACTACCAGACCACGGTATACTAACGTGTATAGTATGCAAGCATGGAGAAGAATCATCAGGGAGGAGGGGCGGGTGGTGGAGCACGATCTGGAAAGAAACAAGTGTATAATTGACAACCAGCATGGTTTCAGGAAGGGAAAAATCCTGTGTAAACAAAACCTACTAGAGTTTTATGACAAGGTGACAGAAAGTAAGACAAGTGAGAGAAGGGTGGATCGACTGCATTTTTTTGGACTGCAAGGAAGGCCTTCGGACACAGTTCCTCACAAGGAGGTTACTGCAAAAAAGCTAGAGGAAATCAGGCACACATAAAGGAAGGCACTGCAATGGAGAGAATACCTGACAGGGAGGCAAAACGAGTCATGGTTAGTGACGGAGGGTTGTTTTCAGAGTGGGCGCCTGTACAAGCAGGGTTCACAGGGGTCAGTCTAGGGACCTGCGCTGTTCTTGGTATATGTGAACGACATAACGGAAGGGATAGACTCAGAAGTGTCCTTGTTTGCAGAAGATGTGAAGTTAATGAGAAGAATCAAATCGGATGAGGATCAGGCAGGACTACAAAGAGACCTGACAGGCTACAAGCCTGGTCCAGCAACTGGCTCCTTGAGTTTAACCCTGCCAAATGCAAAGTCATGAAGATTGGGGAAGGGCAAAGAAGACCGCAGACCAAAGACTGCAAACCTCACTCAAGGAAAAAGATCTGGGGGTGAGTATAACACCGTGCATATCTCCTGAGGCGCATATCAATCAGATAACTGCTGCAGCATACGGGCGCCTGGCAAACCTACGGATAGTGTTCCGATACCTCAGTAAGGATTCGTTTAAGACTCTGTACACAATCTACGTCAGGCCCATACTGGAGTATGCAGCACCAGTTTGGAATCCACACCTAGTCAAGCACGTCAAGAAATTATAGAAAGTGCAAAGGTTTGCAACAAGACTAGTCCCAGAGCTACGGGGATTGTCCTACGAAGAAAGGTTGAGGGAAATCGCCTGACAACACTGGAGGACAGGAGGGTCAGGGGGGAGACATGATAACGACATATAAAATACTGCGCGGAATAGACAAGTGGACAAAGACGGGAGTTCCAGAGAAGGGACACAGACACAAGAGGTCACAATTGGAAGTTGAAGACTCAGATGAAACAAAGGGATGTTAGGAAGTATTTCTTCAGTCATAGAGTAGTCAGGCCGTGGAACAGCCTAGAAAGTGACGTAGTGGAGGCGGGAACCATACATAGTTTTAAGGCGAGGTATGATAAAGCTCATGGGGCAGGGAGGGGAGAGGACCTAGTAGCAATCAGCGAAGAGGCGGGGCCAGGAGCTGTGAATCGACCCCTACAACCAAAAAATAGGTGAGTAAACACACACACGCGCGCGCGCGCGCACACACCACACACAACACACACACACACGCGAAATCATTGTGATATTACCATACCTTCTGAGACACTGAATCCTCCTCCACCACCAGTATCTATCTCTCTCTCTCTCTTTCTCTCTCTCTCCTTGTCCTTCAACCTTACCTCCCTCACACGGCTAGGAGTCACCCTCATGGTCTGGGGCCACTTTTGTTTCTCCACCGCTACCTCCGTCCCCACAATTTCAACCGCTACCATTTCATTACAACCATCTTCACAACCTCATGATCATTAATGCAACCATTTCTATTATAATATCTACATCCAAATCCTCAGCTGCGCAAAATGACGTCTCTGTTAATAACCTGCGGTCTGCACCAGATTGACACAAAGCAATTACCTCTCAAATCAGAATCCACGCTAAGTGTCAGCCATTCTATTCCTATTCCTCCTGTGGACACCACCTTTTATGACAGGGCTGAGCTAACCAATAGTATTTCAAAGTTTATTCTCTATAAGGATTACAATGCTGAGTTTACATTATTATTATTATTATAATCAAGGGGGAAGCGCTAAACCCGGAGGATTATACAGCGCCTGGGGGGGGATGAGGAAGGCATTCAGGCTTAATTCGGGGAACTGGAGCACAGATCCAATTCCCTAAATCAAGAGCCCCTCACCAACATCAAGGAACCTTCCTTGAGGGGTGCTGAGTTTACAGAAATTTGGTTATTGTTTGGGTTTTTCATGTAGTAAAATTGGTTTTTAAAGAGTTTTTTACCACTGGGAACGTTTTAGCGGGGCAAAGGCATTTCGGGAAATACTTAGTTTTATTTTTAATTTTTAAAATTTTTTAAAAAAAATTATGAGGTAATTTTTGGTTTATTATGGTTTTAATTTGGAAAAAATACTAGTTTATGGTTTTCAATGTAAATTGCTTTTGTTTTGGCACGGGTATATGGGTTTCGTTTTGGAGTATACCAGGATTCATTAATTTAAGACTAAAGTTTTAATATTTTTGTTTTTTGGTCAAATGGGTGGGGTAAAGTGTAAGTGTGAACAAAGGTGGTATTCGTTTTTTGTAGTTAAGTTGAGGGGGGTTTTTACCCCCCCAAAGGGGGATTAAGATGTTTTCTAATGGTAGTTTTAAAGGTGTAAATGTGTCTGCATTTTTCTGGGTTTTCGGTTTGGGGTATTCCAGTTTTTTAGGGCCTTTGAAAATACTTTTGGAATTTTTGAAAAGGGTTTTTAGTCGGCCCGGGGGGAATGCGTAGAGATGTTTGTGCCCGGGGTTATGCCTGGGGGGTTTTCACAATATAAAGGGAAAAAGGTTTTAGGTAAAAGGGTTTTGATTTTTTTTAGGGGTTTAAAAGGCCTGTAAAATATAGATTGCCCAATAGTAAGTGTGGTGTACTAAAAACGGGGAAAATTTAAGTTTTGATTTTTAAAAGGAGTGGGGGGGGTGTGCAGTAGAGGGGTTGAGATCTCAGTTGGGGTTTTTGTGGGAAAAACTCCGTTCTTTGAAGATTGAGCGGGACCATAGGGGAACTTTTTTTTTGGGAAATGTTTCGACCCCACAGTGGCTTTTAAAGTCCAATACAAAGCAGAAAGTGAAAGGAGAGGAGGAGTTTGAGGAAAACCCAGTCCCTCAGCCTGGGTCGAGGTGTTCGCCCTTCAATCTTGTAAAAATTGGGGTTCAGCACAGGGCCATTCTTCAAAAACGGGCAGACACTGCTTTCATCGGGGAAATTTCTTGTTTAAAAAAAATTTTTTTAAATACTTTCCACCTTTGGACGAAAAAAACCTACTTCGCAAATGGTTGGTACCACTTACCCCTCCTTTTTTGCTTGGGGCAACCCCTTGTTTTAATTATTTAAGCCCGTTAGGGCCCCCTCCTTTGGGACTTCCCTAAAAAGTTTGAGGGGAAATTTGAACCATGGGACTCCAGGGGAGGGACTGATTACCTCAATTCCTCCTCCCCTTGCTCTTTTCTGCTTTGTTTTGGGATGTTTGGAAGCCACTGTGGGGCCCGAAACGTTTCCTAAATAAAGTTTCCCCTTTAGGGGTGTTTATAAGGTCTAAAATCTTAAATTGCGGTTTTCAAATTCCTTTTCATCAATCCGGGCTTTTTTTGCTAGCCATAAAGTAAAACCGGTAAATTTTCCCTGATTATTACAAAATAGCGTTTTATCCTGGCATTTCAGTATCCTTACTGGGCTTAAATGTAAAGATTTAAGGAGGAAGGATGGAGGAATTTCTTTCCCCTCTTGCTTTTTAAGGGCTTCATAAAAACACCCCGGGTCAATTTGGGCGCCCTTTTTATCTATAGTTTAATTTTAGAAATTGGGCGGGCCCCTAATTTTTGTTGGGGTTTTTTTGGTCACCCTACCCCCCCGCAAAACTTTTACAGCAAAAAAATAAGAAAATTGTGCAGGGGCTTGGGTTTTAACCTTTTCTGTGGAAACGTTTCGCCCGCCAGTGGCCCTTTTTCGTTCCCAATTAAAAATAAATGGTGGGAGGATGAGGAGAAAGGAAAGGTGTTAAAACACTCCTGAGCCTCGGGGTCGGTTTTGTTTCAGTTCCTCAGTTTTTTAAAAGAAATGCAAATTTCGCAAAGGAAGGTCCCTTTGTAAAATTGCGCCGGGAGGCAAAAAGTAGTTTGGCGGGGGCGGAACGTTTCCACTCATTTCTCCCGGGGGAGGTCTTGTCTGGTAACTGTTTGTTTGCATAAAAGACACCCGTATGGGTTTCATACCTTCGTAATTTCCTTACAGGTGAAAAAAAAGGGGCTTTCCCAAAATTTTAGTTTTTAGGTTTTTAAACCCCCTCCCCGTTTTTTAAAAGCTTTTACTTCAGGGAAATTTTTCTTGTTGCAAACCTTTGCCCTTTTTTTTAATTTTTTGAAGTGTTTGGGCCAGTTTTGGGTTTCATACTAGTGCTGCATGGCACCAAATTTGGGCCTGACCGTACCCCAATTTTACAGAATTAATTTTTTGGGAGAATTACCGACAATTTTTTGTTAAAGTAAAAGGGCACAAAATTCCCGCTTTAAAGTGACTTTTTTTTGGGCAGCGTTTTCGCTCTCCAGGGCTTTGTCAAGCCCGTTACAAAAAATACATGGACACAGTGGGATATTAGGGTCAGAGTTTAGGTGTAAACAAGTAGAAAACAGTTGTAATACAGGGGGAAAATTTTAGCTTTGGGACTTGAGAAAAAAAGGTTACAAAAGCCCAATTTGGTTTTTTAGCATTAAAAAATTAGGTTGGGAAATGTTTTATGGGTTTTGGGGTTTTGGGAAAGGGATGTTTTTAGTGTCCCTTTCTGTTAAATAAGAACTTTAAAAAAGGAGGGAACACGGAGAGGCCCGTTGGGGCCCAAAAATGGGCCCTTTTCCCTTTTTGTAGTAGGGAATTTTTGTGATGGGGGGTTTACTGTTTTTTAGGGGGATTCTCGTAAGACTTTTAGAAAAGGGTGAAGCTTTCCTTTGTTTTGTTTGTGTAGTTTAAAAACCCCATTTTAAAGCTGATTTTAAGGTTTTTACTTTTCTGCGCCAAAAAACCATTACTACTACAGGGGATTAAATTTTTTGTCGTATTTCTTTAGTTTTGACAATTATTTTTTTTTTAGATTTCAGTCAGGAAAAGTTCTCCCAACCCCGGGTTATTTTTACCTATACTTCCCCTGCACTTCTGCTGCTTTCTTTTTCTTACTGTTCTTTCACAAATTTTTTTAATTTTTATTTAAATTCTACCCAAAAATTTCTATTTACTGTCCCTTTCTTATTACCCGGAGTTTACTGGAGGAGAGTTTCGGGGGGCAACCCCCCCCGCGGTCTTTAGGGGCCGGCCCCCTGGTGGAAAAGGCCTGATTTAAAACCCGGGGTGTTGCTGCTGGTTTCACGCCCAAAAAAACCAAACATACGAGCCAAAAAAGCCCCGGGTTTTTCCGGAAAATGACTTTAGGTGCTTGTCCCGTGCCAGCTTGAAGACTGCCAGGGGTCGTTGGTTTCCCCCTTATTTTGGGGGGAGGGGAGTTGAAAAGTCTCGGGCCCCTGACAAATTATTTTATGGTCTTTTTAACGTGCTTTGTGAACCCCTGCTTTTCATTGGGGGGATGGTACTAAACTAAAACCTTATACCACTTTACTTTTACTACTAGTTTCTACTACCACCACATTTTACTTTTTATTTCTTTCCCAAATTTTACTACCCTTTTTCAAATTCTTTTTTCCCTCCTTACTTCTTCCTCCTCCCTTTCTGTGTCCCGTCTTTCTTTGCGGGTTTTCCCTTTTAAAAATCTGTCTGGTTCTGATTTTTTTCTACTATTTCGCCAAATTTCAAATACAAAATTTCAACTTAAATATTACTTTTTTCCACTGCTTTTGCCCCGCATGGGGGCCGTAAAGGCTTTCGGCCCTGTTCCTTTGTTCTTTTGTTCTTATGTTCTTAAATTAAAACTATACTACGTTGTTTTCCCGTATTTTTAAACTCTCCCTGCTTCCCTAGGGGCCTTTTCTTGTGGGAAATTCCCGGGCCCTTTTTTCTCTTACTTTCTAAGTGGGAAGTTAATTTTTGTACTCAATGTTTTTTTAAAATGATCTTCAAGCCAAAGTTTAAGGTGAAATGCAAATAAATATTTAACATGAACAAAAGGTGAATTTGTATAGGTAACTACGAATAAATTTGCAACGTGAACTGTACGTGAAAATGCAAATTTAACATGTAAATTTGTAAAGTGAACTTTATGTGAATGTGTTTGATGAATTGAAGGTAAATGTGTCAGGCTTACTGCAGGTAAATGTGAAAGGTGAAGGATACGATACCATACAAGATGATGTAAAATGTGGAAAATGATAAACAGGCTAAGAAGCAAGGTTCAAAATGAAAAAAAAAATTAAACTGTGAGTCACTTACAATGCCTAAAATGAAAAAAAGGATTAATGGAAGAATATGTACATGATAAAAACCATACCACGGGCAGGGTTAGAACCCGCGATCAGAGTGTCTCAAAACTCCAGACCGTCCCGTTAGCCACTGGACCAGCTAGCCACAATAAGATTCATCCAACTAGGCTCTACCCACGCCCGTGGTCTGGTTGGTTTGCAATCGTGTCATTACGATTTCGTGAGTCATGTACACGAGAGATTTAATCTGAGGAGCCTCAGCACCCTGATGGTGAATCTAACAGTGAGGACAAGTGTCCCTACGCTCTACTACTACTACTACTACTACTACTACTACTACTACTACTACTACTACTACTACTACTAGTAGTAGTAGTAGTAGTAGTAGTAGTAGTAGCATTACCACTACCAATACTTCTTTTTTCTTCCTCTCTTTTGACCCGTCCCTGTCCCCATCGCTCCCTTACTCTCTTGTGTTACTGTGACTTGTAAATAATCCAAGTCAGTCGGAAAGGTCGTTATAAGCTTCTCTCTCTCCTATGTGCAAGTTTGTTGCGTATTGTGCATGGGACAAGTCTCTCACATGAAAACTTAGATTTGACGATCGTCAGGATCCTGATAGTGGATCTAACAATAAATACATGTCTCTCACTTGGAAACTTAGATTTTATTGACTAAATGTTCATATGGGGATAACTAAGCAGGATAACGAAGGGAGGAGATACAAAGGATATATGGGAGTTGACAGCAGGGTAAGGAAGTTGACAGCATGCTGAGGGAGTTGATAGCAGGGTGAGGGAGTTGACAACAGTGCGAGGGAGTTGACAGTAGGGTGAGGAAGTTGACAGCATGCTGAGGAGATTGATAGCAGGGCGAGGGAGTTGACAGCAATGCGAGGGAGTTGACAGCAGTGCGAGGGAGTTGACAGTGCGAGGGAGTTGACGGCAGGGTGAAGGAGTTGACAGCAAGGTGAGGGAATTGACAGCAGAGTGAAGCAGTTGAGCTGGATTACTGTCATCGTCATCTTGAGGTGAAGGTAGTTGTTACATTACAAGTAAGTCTGGACTATAACTCGCGGAATAAGGATAATTACAGATGAAGGTCAAAGGTGGACAGAGAACATACTGTTTCTTCAAGGAAAATTATGATAAAATAATTACGATGAAACAGAAAAACAAAACTCTTAGACAATAATACAAAAAAAAAAAGAAAATATAGAAAATATGTAGTAATATGTTTCACAACAAATTAATTTGATTAAGTTAAATTCTCTCACAGAGAGAGACAAAATTAAACACAATTAGATTTGACTGTATATTGCAAGATACCTTAACAAGCAACACTATAAGGAAGATTAATGAAGAATAAAGAAAACTGCAAACTGTAAAGACAATTTATGAGTGAGATCGAAATGGTAAAGTGTATAACACAACCTTACATTTGATGGACACAGATCCCAAATAATATACTGCGATGGTGAAAACTGTGTCAGAGTGGAATCTCAAACTTGGTTTAATGTGTGAAGGTAGAAAATCTAAGAAGGTGAATTACCAGAGTAAATATTTGTGATTGAACTAATGAGAATTTTTTGGAAAAGTTTGGAAATTCTAAGAACAATTGACACTAACTTTGAACAATGTTCTCCAAGAATGAGTGAAACGAGAGATTTCACCAGATGAATTGGACTCAGGGAGAGAATTTTGATGATTAGAGATAACAATATAAATAAAATTTAACACTTCTAGAGTTACACTATAATATTATTGCACTTCTGAAAAAGTACCTATAAAATGAGTGACGCTTAATATCCTACATTGAGGTGAAACCACATGTAACAAAAAAATACTCTGAAACAGTTGAAATCAGGAGAATAAAGAAATGAAATATCAGGTCCAGAATATTTGAGTCGGATAACTTCCTATTTCTTGTGCAATATATATATTTGCATTATTAGCAAATAACGTTTTCCCTTATTTTGCTTCCATATGCTTTGTAAGAAATGTTGCACAAATCAAGTGAATGGAAAGTGTCCAAAGATAATTTCCTGTAATGAGTGGAATCAATCATCGACGTAGAGATTCTTGTCACCTACATATACCGGGGACTGGCGAACAACGACCAATTTGACCAAAAAGATAAACTTGGATGAAAAAGGTCGGAAGAATTTGAAACAAAGATATTAATACTATGATACGAGAGGAAGTTCTATATGAAAAGGACAATTTGGGAAAACAGTAGAAGTAAATGTATAAATAAAAGTGTATACCACGTAACTGAGATGCGATAGACTATTGGTACATCCCACTTTCAAAGGATACTCACAAAAACAACTGTGTAGTATGTCGAAGGTTTTTCTAATGTCATAAAGCAATCTACTGACAACTAACTTACATGATGGAAGTAAATGGTATAAAATACCGACACAATGGAAATATAAACACAAATGCAGTATAATGTGATCCTTTATTGACAATGTTTCACCCACACAGTGGGCTTTTTCAAGTCACACACGGATCCGTGTGTGACTTGAAAAAGCCCACTGTGTGGGTGAAACGTTGTCAATAAAGGATCACATTATACTGCATTTGTGTTTATATTAACTTACATGATATAAATGATATTTTAAAACAATCATTAACAAGGAAGATTAGTAGCCTGACAGTGATGTTAACTGATGGTGTCGTCAAAATCTTAAGGTCGAGCTCATTAATACATGACATCTTTCTTTTCTGCATGAAGCAACAAGCACTTGCACTCATCACCAACATTGTTTTTTTTTCTAAGTGTCTGAGTATTTTTCAAGAAACATTCGAAAAGAATGCTAGAAGAGCAAAACATTTTAAGGAATATTTAAGGCTAATGACAACGAAGTTAATACTGAAAATAAAGGAAACAAATAACGAGAGATTGTTGATAAACTGACACTAAAGAGTAATATGAGGAACTTAATGATGTTTATCAAAAGCATTTATAATTATCTCTTTCCCCAATGATATATACTGTTAGTTTCTATTAAAATTATTCATCAAGGCTATTATTCATAATTTTTTTCTAGCATTTATATCTCTATTAATGTATTTTAAAAAAGCAACGTGGTTATGCTAGTGACGGTCGCCAGATCTGTCTCTGGGATAACGGGGATTCCATTTACTTTTTCTTAATTATCAATGAGTAAACTTGACTATTTTTTTAACTAATTTGCTAAAAAAAAATTTAATTTTAATTGATAGATAACGTTCCTAAAAATTTCGCCTGTAATGCACATTACACATATTTGTAGTGCACATTACACATATCTGTAGTGCACATTACACACATTTGTAGTGCACTCTGTATTATATTAAATGCACCTTTTTAACTGAAGTGTACTTTGCATTTCACCCGAGGTGCACCTTACACCTTCACCTGTAGTGCACCTTGCACCTTCATGTGCAGTACACCGTGCACCTTCGTGTGCAGTACACCGTGCACCTTCATGTGCAGTACACCGTGCACCTTATGTGCAGTACACCGTGCACCTTCATGTGCAGTACACCGTGCACCTTCATGTGCAGTACACCGTGCACCTTCATGTGCAGTACACCGTGCACCTTCATGTGCAGTACACCGTGCACCTTCGTGTGCAGTACACCGTGCACCTTCATGTGCAGTACACCGTGCACCTTCATGTGCAGTACACCGTGCACCTTCATGTGCAGTACACCGTGCACCTTCTGTGCAGAGACACGTGCACCTTCGTGTGCAGTACACCGTGCACCTTCATGTGCAGTACACCGTGCACCTTCATGTGCAGTACACCGTGCACCTTCATGTGCAGTACACCGTGCACCTTCATGTGCAGTACACCGTGCACCTTCGTGTGCAGTACACCGTGCACCTTCATGTGCAGTACACCGTGCACCTTAATAGTACACTTTATGCCTTCACCTGCCATTCACCTCGTATCTTCGCCAGTAACACATCTTCAACCCTCACATGTTCACATTACACAGTCATGTCAAGTTCACCTAACAACTTAATCAGCAGCTCATTTTTGCATCTTCAGTAGAGCTTCTCCCTACGCTTCCTCCTCTTCACTTTACACCACCTTTACTTTAATTCACGTTCTCACCTGTGGTTCACCTTACACCTTTCCCTGTTGCTGACCTGACATCTTCATGTAATCTTCACTTATGTGATTTTCACTTCATTCTGTGAACTAAAGTTCAAGTTACAACTTCACTTGTTCATTTCCACGTTTTGTTAACCCATCTCTTGGTATTATCTTTACCTGATAATCTTATTCGTTCACTTGCTTGCTGTTCACCATTGATCTTCACCTTTTGTTCAGTTTACAACTTTAGTTGTAAAGGGTTACTTAAATTATAATATATGCAAAGGGTTACTTAAATTACAATATATGCAAGTATATCTCTTGTATATTGGCTATTATGAACCATACCCCCGGCCGGGATTGAACCCGCGGTCATAGAGTCTCAAAACTCCAGCCCGTCGCGTTAGCCACTAGACCAGCTAGCCACAATAAGATTCATCCAACTAGGTATATTTCTACACCATAGGAAAGTTAGCACAGGCACCTCTGTGACCACAAATGCAAGTTTTTACAGACGAATCTCCAGCTAGCGTGGCCGTGACGAACTCTAGCTCAGTCCCTTCACATGACTCAAGAATCGTAATGACACGATTGCAAACAAACCATACCCCCGGCCGGGATTGACCCGCGGTCACAGTGGTGCCTGTGCTAACCTTCCTATGGTGTAGAAATATACCTAGTTGGATGAATCTTATTGTGGCTAGCTGGCCTAGTGGCTAACGCGACGGGCTGGAGTTTTGAGACTATGACCGCGGGTTCAATCCCGGCCGGGGGTATGGTTTGTTTGCAATCGTGTCATTACGATTTCTTGAGTCATGTTGACGGCAGTGAAGGGACTTGAGCTAGAGTTCGTCACGGCCACGCTAGCTGGAGATTCGTCTGTAAAAACTTGCATTTGTGGTCACAGAGGTGCCTGTGCTAACCTTCCTATGGTGTAGAAATATACCTAGTTGGATGAATCTTATTGTGGCTAGCTGGTCTAGTGGCTAACACGACGGTCTGGAGTTTTGAGACTCTATGACCGCGGGTTCAATCCCGGCCGGGGGTATGGTTTGTTTGCAATCGTGTCATTACGATTTCTTGAGTCAGGCTATTATGAGTGATGGTAAATGTGTTCCATTCTCTGGGTCATCTTACATTGTTGAGAAATGGCTGGTGTGATGAAAATTTTGTGTAATATCTTAGTAATAAGAATTATAAAGAGAGGAAAAATGCAGTTCAGCAAGATACGAGTCGACAAAATATTTCTTTTTTTTTTCATTCATCGTACCATCAGATTTTTGCAGTATTAATGGGTAGCGTCTTTCTCTTATTTTTCGTTCACATCTTCTGCAAGGAAAACTATAAAAGTGAAAGGAAAAAGGCCAAACATCATTTAATGTTATGGATTGAATCAGTAATCAGAGACTTTTTAGCACACACATAATGTCGATGACTAGTGGATTATGCTCAAAATGCCCATCGTAATATTTCTTTATAAAAAAGATTTTGAGAGGAATTACAAACAAAAACGGCAATATAATAATTAATGAGTAACGAACGTGTGAGACAGATAACTGTAGAAAATGATTGTAGTTAGAAGGAAAGTTAATACTCGTGCAGTACTGAAACTATTAACTAGTGCTATGAATGAACGTGTAAGGCAGGTAATGACAGGGAGAAATATGTGGATTAAAAATCCTTCGTTAGCCAGGAAAACAAGTGAGGTAAATATTGAGACAGTGTTTACCAGATAGCCGAGACAACGTGGTAAACACCACTATCAACTATAATTACAATGATACTTTTGTAGAATCGCAAATGTTTACTGGTGCCATGGAGTAATCTACTAGCCACAGTATGACATAATGTTTACTGGTGCCATGGAGTAATCTACTAGCTACAGTATGACATAATGTTTACTGGTGCCATGGAGTAATCTACTAGCCACAGTATGACATAATGTTTACTGGTGCCATGGAGTAATCTACTAGCCACAGTATGATAATGTTTACTGGTGCCATGTAGTAATCTACTAGCCACAGTATGGCATAATGTTTACTGGTGCCATGGAGTAATCTACTAGCCACAGTATGATAATGTTTACTGGTGCCATGGAGTAATCTACTAGCCACAGTATGGCATAATGTTTACTGGTGCCATGGAGTAATCTACTAGCCACAGTATGATAATGTTTACTGGTGCCATGGAGTAATCTACTAGCCACAGTATGACATAATGTTTACTGGTGCCATGGAGTAATCTACTAGCCACAGTATGACATAATGTTTACTGGTGCCATGGAGTAATCTACTAGCTACAGTATGACATAATGTTTACTGGTGCCATGGAGTAATCTACTAGCCACAGTATGACATAATGTTTACTGGTGCCATGGAGTAATCTACTAGCCACAGTATGACAATGTTTACTGGTGCCATGGAGTAATCTACTAGCTACAGTATGACATAATGTTTTACTGGTGCCATGGAGTAATCTACTAGTTACAGTATACATAATGTTTACTGGTGCCATGGAGTAATCTACTAGCTACAGTATGACATAATGTTTACTGGTGTCATGGAGTAATCTACTAGCCACAGTATGACATAATGTTTACTAGTGATATGGAGTAATCTACTAGCTACAGTATGACATAATGTTTACTGGTGCCATGGGAGTAATCTACTAGCTACAGTATGACATAATGTTTATGGTGCCATGGAGTAATCTACTAGCTACAGTATGACATAATGTTTACTGGTGCCATGGAGTAATCTACTAGCCACAGTATGGCATAATGTTTACTGGTATCATGGAGTAATCTACTAGCTACAGTATGACATAATGTTTACTGGTGCCATGGAGTAATCTACTAGCCACAGTATGACATAATGTTTACTGGTGCCATGGAGTAATCTACTAGCCACAGTATGACAATGTTTACTGGTGCCATGGAGTAATTACTAGCTAACAGTATGACATAATGTTTACTGGTGCCATGGAGTAATCTACTAGCTACAGTATGACATAATGTTTACTGGTGCCATGGAGTAATCTACTAGCTACAGTATGACATAATGTTTACTGGTGTCATGGAGTAATCTACTAGCCACAGTATGACATAATGTTTACTGGTGATATGGAGTAATCTACTAGCTACAGTATGACATAATGTTTACTGGTGCCATGGAGTAATCTACTAGCTACAGTATGACATAATGTTTACTGGTGCCATGGAGTAATCTACTAGCTACAGTATGACATAATGTTTACTGGTGCCATGGAGTAATCTACTAGCCACAGTATGGCATAATGTTTACTGGTATCATGGAGTAATCTACTAGCTACAGTATGACATAATGTTTACTGGTGCCATGGAGTAATCTACTAGCCACAGTATGACATAATGTTTACTGGTGCCATGGAGTAATCTACTAGCCACAGTATGACATAATGTTTACTGGTGCCATGGAGTAATCTACTAGCCACAGTATGACAATGTTTACTGGTGCCATGGAGTAATCTACTAGCTACAGTATGACATAATGTTTACTGGTGCCATGGAGTAATCTACTAGCTACAGTATGACATAATGTTTACTGGTGCCATGGAGTAATCTACTAGCTACAGTATGACATAATGTTTACTGGTGTCATGGAGTAATCTACTAGCCACAGTATGACATAATGTTTACTGGTGCCATGGAGTAATCTACTAGCTACAGTATGACATAATGTTTACTGGTGCCATGGAGTAATCTACTAGCCACAGTATGACATAATGTTTACTGGTGTCATAGAGTAATCTACTAGCTACAGTATGACATAATGTTTACTGGTGCCATGGAGTAATCTACTAGCCACAGTATGACATAATGTTTACTGGTGTCATGGAGCAATCTACTAGCTACAGTATGACATAATGTTTACTGGTGCCATGGAGTAATCTACTAGCTACAGTATGACATAATGTTTACTGGTGCCATGGAGTAATCTACTAGCCACAGTATGGCATAATGTTTACTGGTATCATGGAGTAATCTACTAGCTACAGTATGACATAATGTTTACTGGTGCCATGGAGTATCTACTAGCCACAGTATGACATATGTTTACTGGTGCCATGGAGTAATCTACTAGCCACAGTATGACATAATGTTTACTGGTGCCATGGAGTAATCTACTAGCCAAAGTATGACAATGTTTACTGGTGCCATGGAGTAATCTATAGCTACAGTATGACATAATGTTTACTGGTGCCATGGAGTAATCTACTAGCTACAGTATGACATAATGTTTACTGGTGCCTGGAGTAATCTACTAGCTACAGTATGACATAATGTTTACTGGTGTCATGGAGTAATCTACTAGCACAGTATGACATAATGTTTACTGGTGCCATGGAGTAATCTACTAGCTACAGTATGACATAATGTTTACTTGGTGCCATGGAGTAATCTACTAGCTACAGTATGACATAATGTTTACTGGTGTCATAGAGTAATCTACTAGCTACAGTATGACATAATGTTTACTGGTGCCATGGAGTAATCTACTAGCCACAGTATGACATAATGTTTACTGGTGTCATGGAGTAATCTACTAGCCACAGTATGACATAATGTTTACTGGTGCCATGGAGTAATCTACTAGCTACAGTATGACATAATGTTTACTGGTGCCATGGAGCAATCTACTAGCCACAGTATGACATAATGTTTACTGGTGCCATGGAGTAATCTACTAGCCACAGTATGGCATAATGTTTACTGGTGTCATGGAGTAATCTACTAGCTACAGTATGACATAATGTTTACTGGTGCCATGGAGTAATCTACTATCCACAGTATGGCATAATGTTTACTGGTGTCATGGAGTAATCTACTAGCTACAGTATGACATAATGTTTACTGGTGCCATGGAGTAATCTACTAGCCACAGTATGACATAATGTTTACTGGTGCCATGGAGTAATCTACTAGCCACAGTATGGCATAATGTTTACTGGTGTCATGGAGTAATCTACTAGCTACAGTATGACATAATGTTTACTGGTGCCATGGAGTAATCTACTAGCCACAGTATGGCATAATGTTTACTGGTGCCATGGAGTAATCTACTAGCCACAGTATGGCATAATGTTTACTGGTGCCATGGAGTAATCTACTAGCCACAGTATGACATAATGTTTACTGGTGCCATGGAGTAATCTACTAGCCACAGTATAACATAATGTTTGCTGGTGCCATGGAGTAATCTACTAGCCACAGTATAACATAATGTTTACTGGTGCCATGGAGTAATCTACTAGCCACAGTATAACATAAAGGTAAATATGGGTTTTCACATTTTCGTTACCAGAAAGTTTCATAGTCTGATACTGAGGTTGACGACTGATATCTTAAAGATCATCAGATCGAGCTCAGGCATCCTTCTGCTTTCTTTTTTATACGAAATTGGAAACGCATTGATCATGAGCATTAGTATTCGTATCTTCTATCGGGAAGTATTTCGAAAGTTATAAGTTAAAAATCATCTAGTGATGAATTAATCATGGTGGTAGCTAATACCATTGCTCTCAGCATGCATCATCAGTGGCAGCAAAATTAATCCCGATAAAAAGTGAAACAGATTATTTTTGAGAAGACATTGGTGTCAGCCTTACAAACTTTTTCAAATGAGACTTGAAAAAGATTGTACCCTCATCTCTGTCTATCTTCCCACAGATCTATGCTTCAAGTAATCTACCAACTGACCCAAGTTATCTTCCCTTCCCAACATCCCTAAGGTTAGTACGTTCTGAACACCTTGATGTTCTTGGGATATTTTCCTGTCATTTACCTTCCTTGTTGTCGTCTCCCACACCTTGTTGACATCTCCCTCACCTTGTTGTCGTCTCCCTCACCTTGTCGTTGTCTACATCACCTTGTTGTCGTCTCCTTCGCCTTGTCGTCTCCCTCACTTGGTTGTCGTCTCCCTCATCTTGTCATCCTCTCCCATTTCTTGTCATCTCCCTTACCTTGTCGTCTCACCGTGTCGCTTCTCATACCTTGTTTTCGTCTCCCTCACCTTGTTGTCGTCTCCCTCACTTTGTTGTCGTCTCCCTCACTTTGTTGTCTTCTCCCTCACCTTGTCGTCCTCTCCCACACCTTGTTGTCATCTCCCTCACCTTGTTGTCGTCTCCCTTACCTTGTGGTCGTCTCCCTCACTCTTTTGTCGTTTCGCTCAGTTTGTTGTCGATTCACTATGTTGTCGTATCCCACATATTATTGTCGTCTCCCTCACCTTGCTGTCATCCCTCTTATATTTTTGTCGTCTCCCTCACCTTGTTGTCATCTCCCTCATGTTGTCGTCTCCCTCACCGTGTCGTCCACAACACCTTGCTGTCGTCTCCCACAGCCTGTTGTCGACTCACTTTGTTGTCGTGTCCCACATATTGTTGTCATCCACCTTCACCTTGTAGTCTCCCTCATCTTGCTGTCGTCTCCCACATCTTGTTGTCGTGTTACAAATGTTGTCGACTCCCTCACCTTGTTGTGTCACACATGTTGCTGTCTCCCTCACATTGCCAAATAAATTACATTAGGCAAGAAATTCCATTTCCTTCATAAATTACACTACCGAATGAATTAAATTTCCTAATGAATGACTCTGTCTAATTATTTACATTGCATAAGGAACTGTATTCTAAGTATCAGTTATCACTATGTGGCTCAACTAACCTACCAGCTTCATTATAACATTTAATTACGTCTTCAAATATTCCATCTGGAAAACATTCCCTCCAAGAGACGATTTTTCGCAGATCAAACTCAAAAATAATGGAGGTTTCCTCCTCATATTATTTTCATTTGATCATCAAGTCATTTATTTTTTCCTAACCAGTATTGTATTTAAGTTTATTTTTTTCCTGGATATCTCAAAAAATGCTTCTCGTCATGTGCTTCTTTAAGTTTCACGTGAAATGCACTTCACACTTACACCTTTAATACACTTTACCACTTCATATTTAGTGCGCATTACACCTTCACTTACTGTGCACCATTAATTTTGACTAGTGGTGCACCTTACTCCTTATCCTGTACTGCACTGTTAGTGCTTTAAATACATTAAGGTAGCATATCCTCTCTAAGATCATTATCTAAGTTAAATATTGAGAGAAAAATTAGCCCAAAGTATTTTCTTTTAAAAAATAGTTAATGTTGACTAAGGTGAGTGAAGACAGAAAAGTCCATACAAAAGAAACTGTGTAAATATGAGCAATATGAGAGAACACATAGAAGAACAACAGCTATATTCGCATTTATCATAGAGTTCACAATGGTGAGTGAACATAGAACAACACACCTGAAACTGCTGCTTAAAACATTCAATGTAGGAAAAAGCTTTTTGGTGCCTTATTGCTTGTGTGTGTGTGTGTGTGTGTGTGTGTGTGAGAAAGAGTTCGTAACATTAATTTTTTTTTTTATATTTTTATTTAAGGACACAGTATACAATCTACATGTTGTTATACATAAAACTTAACAAAAAAAAAAACTCAACACTGAGAAAAAACAAGCCTAATTAGGAATGAAACAGAAGAACCTACACCTGAGCTTTCCTTAACAAAAAAGAAAAAGCTACATAATAAAACCTGTTACACTTATGCATATTTTGTACAAAACTTTATATACAAAACATTAAGTATACACCAAAACATTTCTCATACAATTATTTGGTATAGTAACATATTATGTACATAGATTCTCGAATACCAAAACCCCCTGACAATGTTTTCGAGGAGACTAAAATCGTACTCCCCACACCCCTTTTAACCCAAATACACCATCTATATTGAACTTTGCACACTCTAGAATAAATGATAAATAAGAAAAAATATTTCTGAATGTGTGCCTCTCCCATACCCCCCGGGGTACCAGTTTAAAAGGGTTTAAATATCCCCTTTAACCCCCGTGTTATTCTTTCCCTTTCCTCTTTAAAATTCCCAACAGGAAGGAATATGAATGGGGGCATGTAAAAATGCCCCACTTCGTACAAAAAGAAAAAAAAATCTAACATAAACAAATTTAAAATATAGGGGGAAATACATGACCCTGATACCGCAGGCCCCTCGCCTTAATACTTTGGGGTTAAAAATAGGATAGGAACCCCTAACAATAGTCTCGGGGGGGAAACAAAAACAAACCCGCATCTTTTACAACCAAATAATTTTTTCGCTCATTATTCCCTAAAAAAAAATTTTTTTGGTCCTTTTTTTAAAAGTATCGAAAGGACCCCTTGGCGAACCCAGAATCAAAAAAAATTTTAAACCAAAAAACCCCTTTTCTCTCTCACAGAACCCCCATTTCAATAACCGAAATCCACCCACACACAAGACTTCACAAAAACACGCACACGGCCCCCAACCCCACACAAAACCCCCACACACACGCAACAACAACACCTCCCCTCAAAACAAAACCCCTTAAAAACAACAAAACTCAACACACCACTAACCACACACTCGGGCACACACACTCAACACACACTTCAAAACATTCACACACCCCACCACAAAACCACACACACACAACACCCCACAAAAAACCCAAAACACACACCCACACACACAACACACCCCACACAACCACACAAAGGCCTTCACAGACAGGCCTTCATAAATGTTATCTCCCCATACACCACGGGAGCATCCCCCCATTTCTTTTTTCCCTTATACAATCTTTCTAAAAGAAACTCATCCTAACCCCCGGAAAGGAAACCCCTTGCTGCCCTTTCCCCCCGGGACCAACTGCAGTATTTCGTCCCCACAGTCAGCCCGAAAAACTCTCCCGGAAAAAGAGAACCCCAACCCCCCATAAAAAGCCCTTTTTCCTACCCCCCCGACCTTTTAAAAACTCCCCGCAAAGGGCCCCTTTTTCCTGCCATTACCCCCCACCCCCTCTTTCCCCAAGAAACTTACAAAAAATAAACCCAAATTTATCCTTAACGCCCCTCGTACCTCATTAGAACCCCTTCCCCGTCTAAAAGAAAAAGCCCAAAGGGCCCCCCAACCCTTCCCCCTTCCCAAAAACCCAAAAAACACCCCAACCCACCCCCTTACTTTTTCCCAAAAAAAGGGGACGAAAATCCCCAAGGGGGGAAAGCATTTTCCACGTCGCCACAATGCACACATGAAGCATCACTCACTATCCCCTCTTTTCCTCAACACCCGTTTTTACGCTTTAAAGTTTCCCCCTAAGGAAAACTGTTTACCCTTCTTCACCCTTGCTGGCATTCTTGCTTTCGAAATTCCTCCCCATTTTTCCCCCCAGTTATTTGGGGAAGACTGCCCCCCCTTTGGGAGGTCTCCCGATGATTTCCTACTTCCCAACCCGCCTCCCTATTGCAAATGACGCACATCTCGCCCCTTTTAAAATATACCCAACCCTATCCTCACACACCCCCAAGTTTCCCCCCCACTCCACCAACAAAGAAGTCCCCCAAACACCCCCCCCACACGCCGGGGGCCCGACCCCCCCTTTCACTTAGGTATTCACCTTGACGTTATTGCCCCACCCCCGGGCCCCAATGCCAAAAAAACCCAAACCCCTGGGGCGCCCCCGTCATTATACATCACGCCCAAAAACGCCCCCCTAGCCCCAATTAAACCTTTAAAGCCCCCCTCTGTTGTTTTGTTACGTCCCAATTTTTCAAGGGATATACTCAGCCCCTTTCCCCCAAACCCTTTTGTTACCAAAAGAAATTTTACAATCCAGCCCTTTTTGGTTTAACGTTTAAAATCTTGGCCCCAAGGCCCGTAACTACCACTGGGCCCCCCCCTAAAATGCCTCTGAATTAATCTTTTTACTTTTTGCCTGTCCGCTGTGTACCAAATCCCCAAAAATTTTAAACCCTTTTAAATACTTCCTCCAAAACCCTGACCCCAACTTTCCCCCCTACCCAGGTGCCCACCCTAAAAAAAAACATTCGACTTGCCCTTTTTTTTACCCTCATTCCCGTTCGGGCCCCCAAAATTTTTCGATGGGCCCCTACCCCCCTTGAAAAATCCCCCCTTCCATTAAATAAGATCGTCATTTCAACGTAACCCCCAACCCCCCGGTTTATTCCCCCCAACCCCCCCCCACACAAATCTCCGTTTAAAAGTTAAAAAAGGGTTTTTGAACGCAAACAAATAATAGCTTGAAAGTGGGAAAAACCCCGCCGGGAAAAACCTCTTTCCTTTCGAAAACCCCGAAACCCAACCTCCCTTCACCTGACAAGCATTTATCGCCCCCCCCATACAATGCAAAACCAACCTACCACCCCGGCACCAAAAAAACCCAAATTTACACAAAATCTCACGCAAAAAAACCCCGTCCACACATCATACGCTTTTTCCCAATCTACCCCTAGAACCCCCCCCCCACAGCCCCCTTTAAAAAAATCCCCTTATGCACCGTTTTCCATCCTGCCCTACCCTCCCCGGAATCCCAAAATGTCCTTGTAAAAACGTCCCAGAACTGCCCCCCCCTTTTTATTCCCAGAATTTTTCGGGAAAACCTTATAGGGTTCGCCCCCTTTAAAGGAAAATTTCCCGGGGAAAGGCACTCCGTGCCGCGCCCTTTTTTTCTTTGGTACTAATAAACAAAGCCTGTACGTTGTGACTAAACCCCTTCTCTTTCCATTTTAGCTTTTTTTTTTCAAAACCCCCAAATAAACAATGCTCATGCCCCCCCCAATGAGCCCTTTTTAAAAGTTTAATAGGGAATCGTCAATGCTGGGGGGCCTTACCCGTAATTTATGTGAAGACCCCATCTGCCCCCTGCCCCACCCAATATCAGCCTCCTTCCCCCCCTTTTCCTTTTCTCCTTTGCCTTTTGAACCCCCCTACGAAAAGGGCGCCCGCCCGGCGCCCCCCCCCTCCCAATTCTCTCCCTTTTCCCTGAGCCCCTTCCCCGCATAAAGCTCTACTCTCAGTGGAGAGGGGACCTCACCTTCGGGTTTAATTTCCCCCCCTCCCGCACTTTGTCTCTAACTGCAAAAACGGGGGGTCACCTCCCACGCTCCCCAAATTGCAGCCCATACCTTTTCGGTTTCCCCCCAACAAAAACATTTTCCAACCCGGGAAAGAAAAAGTATTCCCCTTTAAAAAAAGTTATTATGAAACTCTCAAACCTTCCTCGAAGCAGTGTATATCTTCCCCCCCCAAATAAATGCCTGCAATGTCCCTCCAAATATTTTGCAAACCAAAAATCCCATCTCGCTTCCTCACGGGGCCCCTTTACTCTATAAAAATTCGCGATCCCCGGTTTTTACCCCCGGGGAAAAAATCCCCCCCTTCTTAAAACTTTCCCTTGCCCCATCCCTATCTCCCCAAAAAACCCCTTCCACCCATCATCAAAAAAACCCCTTTTCCCCCCCCTTTCCCCCCGAGCAGCCGCCAAATTTAACTTCCCAAAAAGCCGGGGGAAAAACCCGCACCCGGGACCTTCCCAGGGGCAGAAAACCACTATCACCTTTTTCCCTTGCGAAAAAAACCCCCATTTAAAAAATCTGTTTCCCTCCCGACCTCCAAACCCTTCTGACGTAAATCCCGTTAGTCTTTCAGCATTTCCCCCTTTCGAAATGAAAGGTTTTCTCCACCATATAAACCCCCTCCCCCTGCAAATCTACGACACCCCCGTCCTCAACCCATCCTCAGAAAAAGTAATAACAAAACCCCCCCTCGTTTCAACTTCCCGGCCCGAAAAACACAATTCCCAAACCCCAACCAATAATCGTGATGGCAGCAATCCCCGCAGATGGTAACAATAAGTCTTTTCCTCACAAAATCCGCTTTTACTCGTGTATTGCTCGAAACGCCGGCATATACACTCCTATGAAACATGCCGCTTCTATCACCCCATACAGACACCATCTACCCTACCCGCACAAACCCTCCCCCCCTGGCCCTCCTCCCAACCGCGTGACACGCAGGTGCTGGTCTCGCTTAAATCGCTAATCGCCACGCCCCTTTTCAACTGCCAAGCACAACTAACGAACAACTGTATACCCATGGCAACAACAACTCACTACCCAATCTTATGGATTGTGTTCCCTGCAGAAAACACACATCCACCAGAACCTACTTAAGAAACATACTAACCACAACAGTTTGATCATCAGCCTTGAGACCGTTCACATATAGAGTGACCACAACCGAATTTTATAAAACGCGGCTCCCTCTATGCGCTCTGTGGCTTGCCTACCATCCCTTTTCCTGTGTCGTCGAAAACCCACCGCCTCACCAGACCTTCCCCTGGCTTCCCTCCCCACCTTTTTAATACCTTTTTCACTACAGAAAATCAGGTCCACTAGAATCCTTTTGTCCAGCAACTCCTCCATCGGGCCTTTGCCCAAGCTTTTTTGGCCGGCCTCTGCCCCGCGTGAGTACCGTCCTCGGCCTCACCGTCCCAGCAGGCCTTTTCCTAGAAACCACTTACCCACCACATGTCTTCATCCGACAAATGCTTCTGATGGACCTCCACCTCCACCGACTTGCTCTAAAAAGCGAGTTCCACACAATGTTTTGTAACTCACAGACTGCTGTTCCTCCCTCACATCAGCCTGGGCAGCACTTACGGGGCCGGTCCCCGACCTCGGTCCAAAAAACCTCTCAACACGTCCTCCAGTAAATCGTTTCCTGAGACATCTTTCCTTCCTGATGAGCCCCCGACGACCAGTCTTTTCCCCCGAGCCGTACCGGTATTGTAACACAGGTACCGACCGTCGTACTTCCCGATCAACCTCTTCACTCCAACTACCACTCGTCCCTGCTCCCGGTCCTCTCACAACTCAGGCATCAACTCACAGCCGCTGCTCCACTGCCAACGTACCGGAGTCCCGTAGGGGCCTTCCTCCTAAGACACTGTGCTGCCCAAATGGTCTGGAGGAGCTACAATCGACAGTCCTTCTTTGGACGGCATAGTGTACAAAGACCTGCGTCCCCTGGAATTCCAACATATACATGGACGTAGGACGGTAATAGGCCTATCGCAACGTCATTTTGAGGGTATAAGAACCCTCAGGTCGTCCCTCAATATGGCCCATCGTTCCCAGTCTTACCCGATCGAAGTCTCAATGTAACTTTACCATAACTGTGAAAGATCTCCTGTATACAATATGCAGTCGCCTCGAAAGGGACGTTTCCTCACCTTCACCCACGTATATACCTAATAACGTCGTGCAAACGACGCCACAGCCGATATCACAATCACCTTCCTCCCTGGTACTCCGTTCAACAATCTGTCGTAGACGCCGTACGGATGACAGTTATCGGAATACTCTGGTCATCCCATTTAATGCTACACCATATACTTCATCGTTGGGGACACCATAGACGTCTCTGATGATAGTGGGTAGCAATGTATTCATCGTTTCTCCAGTGAGCGTGCCACGTACCAGCTGTATACAAACAGTGTTATCCGCTTACCCACTCGATACTCCATTTTGCCTTCCATTTGCTAGAAGGTCACCACCAGAGGGCAGGTGGTAGCTACTAGGCGTGCGTCCTCTCTCCCCGGAGGTCGAGAGACGAAATGGCAGGGTATTATTGTGTAGGATTAGCGGTCCGTTTGTCAAGAAATTCAGCGTGAAGCCTGGCGCTCCGCTCCAGGGAAGAACTCCAATCAATGTGTAACAAAGCTGTAGTCCCCAACAGTAGACATGTGTGATAGCGTGGCTGTCCAGGTGTGTTTAGGTGCGGGAGTTGAGCTGACCTTACACGCAAACCTGAATGAACCAATGCACAATCTCCATACACCCAGGTACTTACATGCAAGATAGTAAAACTTATGGGTGCACCTTAAATCTAAGTACACTTAAGCAGAAATGTAACACCGTCGCTTTCGTCCACTCTCTAACCCCCCCCCTTCCTATGCCCCGATCCACCCAACTGAAGGTGGGTGTAAACAGGATTCTCGAAAATACAAGCTATATTTTCCCACAGACTCTAGGGACCAGCTCAAGAATTTCCGAATGGCTCGTTACTTCGAGCTTGTATTATATAAAGTAAGTGTCGTAGGACTCTGATTTGTCAGTGGGACAGTGGATTGTCAAGGGGCCCTCATTCATTCTACCGACATTTATATCTGAGGCACGAATGAACTCTCGGTTTTCCTTTAATATCTCATCAGTTTTCCCTTAGTTCAAGTTTGTCGAATGGAAGGCATAAATTTTCGGTGACAACGGGAATAAGTTTGGGAATTCCGGACAAAATTTTAAAATTTTTTATAGCTGCTAATTTCCAAAAAGGGAAAAAAAGGGAAAAAGAAATTACGGGAAAGAACTTAAAGAAAAAGCGAGCAAAAACAGACCTGAACTGAGAAAGGAAAACAAAGAGAAAGTGAAGAAAGAAAAAAAAATGAGAACATGAATGAGTGATCGTGAGTTAAAAAGATTGTACCTTGATTAGAACAAAAAAAATTAGTATTCTACATGTCCCTATCCCAACTTTCCTCCCTTCACGAAGGGAGAAAAAAAATTCTTACATCATAGATTTTGAAAATACCGTTGCCCTCTGTAAACCCCCCTGACACCGGGTCTGCCAGATTAGTACGTTATTTCGGTTCTGCCCTACAATCTATACCACTTTCATATGGTTTAAAATTTGTTAAAAAAAAAAAGAATATCCTCAAGGTTTAGAAAAGACCTAATTCTTTTAGAAAAGAATTCCGGTACGCAGCACTATAACACGACCAAAAAATTTCAAAATTCCAGCTTCATGTCTCATCGTCTTGGGCCGTGAGCCCCCCTTCCCTGACGCCCCTCAGTAACCTGACGCGTGGTACGAGGAGGTGTTTGCATTCCTGATTGGGATGAGGTGGTGCGGTGTGTTTGCCCCCTCTACTGTTTCCCGACGGCTACTCGTCAACAACATGGTCCCGGTGTGGCAGGAGATAAATATTTGGGGCATTAAACCCTTATTAGTGGGGCTTTAACCCTACGTCAGTCGGTGTTATTGCCCAAAATTTATCAGGACATACGGCACGAACGAGGATTTATATGGAGTGGCAGAACGGTGTATAAAAAAATTTTCGTGAAAGGCTAATGCTAAAGTTCGGGGCTTTGGTTGATTGTTCCAAAGATGTCAGCATTAAGAAAACCCGGCAGGAGGGTCAATTTGGGACTGATGTATCACAAATTTTCGGGGTTAAGCTCCGCAACGTGCCTTTTGAGGCTGATGGGAAAATTATTCGAAATGTATTCGAACTTTTGGGAATGTACATCGGGCCCCCCTGGAATGGGTAAAAGGGGCCTTACACGGTTTTCCCCTGGGGGTTTCTTTTAATTCAAGATGACGCTAGGCATCCTAACCCTCGAACTTTAAACTCAAGAGTTTTAAACCCAGGTAATGGTAGCGTAGGGGGGGCAGAGGGGGTACATCCCGACGGTGGCGAATATGACCTTTATGGCGGCAGACTGAGCAAGGGGAGTATGGTCCGGGGCCCGGGGAAAGGGGGTGGAGCCCCTGGCATGAGCACCCGATGTTTAAAGGGGAAGAACGGGGGGCAAGGAGGAGGGCATGGTCGATGTGGAAAGTGAAGGGGGAGTGGTCCGGGGAATCGGAAGAAGGGGTTACCCATGAGTCACCTGGCCCATAACAGTGACCCGGGGCGGCAAGGGGGGGAGCCCTGCGCATGAGCCCCGAGCCTAAAGAAGCACGGGTGAAGGAGGAGGGCGGGGTCGCATGTGGAGTGAAGGGGTGGGGCCCGCCGTGGAATGGGAAGAAGTGGTGACCCTGAATCACCTGGCCAACAACAGTAAGTTGTCAAGTGGAGGTGCGGGAGGGCGCAGCAGTAAAGGCCCGGGAGGGTTGGGACGGTATACAGGCTATGTTGCGTTACGGGGGTGGGAATTACAGCGAAAAAGAAATGGGTAGGCAAAGGGTTGTTGGGGAAGGGGAGGATCAGGTGGCACCTGGGGGGGCCGGTGCGAGCCCCAGGGAAGGACATGGGGCGGTTTAAAAGGGGGGTAGGGTGGGAAGTCCATTGTGCTGGCTCCAGGACTCAGATATGGAAATGAGGGGACCTAAAAAGGAAAAGGGCAGCAGCGTCGATTCGGACGAGTTCGACCCCGCGCAAAGGGCCGGGAAAAAAGACTGGGTTATGGTACCCAGATGACTCTGCGAGAGGGACACAACAAAAAGGGGGGGGATGGGGGGGAAGGAGGGGGGGAGTCTTGGCAAAGGCACAGCCAGGGGAATGTCTGAAAGGAAGAATCTTGACATGAGGGGGGGAAAGGAAACCTTAAACTGGCCCAGGGTGTAACATAAATATTAATGGTCTTTTTGTGATGGGGTTAAAGGGGAGTGTTTCGGATGTTTTTAATGGTAAAAAGGTTGACGTACTTTGTGCAGGAGAAAATTTTTAAGTTTGGGGTCGTAATAGTGGTGCCGGGGGTATGGTTTGGTTGCCGCTGAGCGTTTTAAAAGGAGGAGTGGGTGTGTTGATCAGGGGGAAGCCCGTTTGTATTGTGGAAAGAGGGGGGGGGGGGGAGAGTATTACGTGTGGAAAAGGGTGGTGGATGGGAGAGGATGGATTTTTGTGTGTGATGCCCCAGCAAAAGTACGTGAAACGAAGGATTTTTTGCGGGGGAGCTCGTGTTACCTACGCCGTTGCCGTCTGTGGCGATTTGGGGGGGGGGGGGAATTGGAATTTTGTAAATTTAAAGGACCAACGTGGAACCCCGAGGCGGGGATATTTTTCCTCAGTCTTGGGGGGGCCCCTTTTAAAATCTTCAGTTTTCGTTATGCTTTCGGGGGGGTCTGTAAGGGGAACTTCGTTTAAGAAGGGGATATGCAGCTCGTTTGGGCGGTTTTAAAATTTTTCTCAGAGGGGTTTTTGAGAGTTTTTTAAAAATTTAGATGGGTCTTCCGTAAGGGGGGGGATTAGTGGGGTGGGATGGGGTGCTTTGGCTCGTAGGGAGGGAAGTTATTGGAAACTGAACACGTGGGTTTTGGGGGGTAGGGGGGGAGTGGAACGTTTGCAATATTTGGGAACGCTCTGTCCGACAAGGCTGAGGAATGTGGTAGGAGGGGGGTAGTGTGGCTAAGTTAAAAAAGTCAATTTTTTGAGAGGAGGGCAAACGATTAATCAAAAAGCGGTATGGTTTGTCAAAATTCTTAGAATTTAGATTACGGATTGTTCAGGGGGGGGCAGTGGCCCGGGGGGTACCCGGGGAGGTAAACACAGTTGAAGGACAAAATAGGGATTTGCAAGAAGAACGTTTTGAGTGTACGGGTACAGGTGGGGGTTGGGCGAAGTACTCTGGGGCGAAAGCCATCGCTTGTGTGCTGCGAGGACAGAAGGTACGACAGCGAAAGATACAAACCCCGGGGTTTTCAATATTTTTGTGGGGGGGTTTTAGGGGGTCAGGGATTTTGGGACACCAAGGGGATGAGTGCATTGCAGATAGATGGTTTGAGGAATCGGAAAAATGTGGGGGGATGGCGAGTTTTGGGAAGGTATTGAGTATGTGCCGGAAAACTGGGGGGGAGTGTCGGGAGGCACTGGGGGGGTCTTGGGAGGGGGAAAATGGAGAGCCCCTTTTGGACATGGGGGGAAGGCACCCGGGATCGATGGTTTATCAACAATTTTTTTGTACAGCATTGGGGGGCTGTTGGGGTTTCCCATAAGGTTATGAATGCCATGAAAGACGGAGGGGAAGATGGGAGAATCTCGGCAACGGCGGTGGTGGGTTGGTCCCCAAAAGGGGAAGCGCAGAGTACCCGGGATTACCGACCATTTTGTTGCTTTGTGTGATTATAAATTATTTGCGAAAAATTTTTGGGAATCGGCTTAAAGTGTTGTGGGAGGGGGTGTTTGGTTCAGTTTGGTTTACCCGGAGGTAATGAGCGAGGGCCACGGATTATCAAGGGGTTCCCGGAGGACATGGAAAGGGGAAAGGGGGGTTGGTGGGTTGGATGGAAGGGGCCCTTTTGTAGGGTGGAAAGAAAGGCTTTGGGGATATTCTCAGACAGGGGTTTGGCGAAGAAATAGTGGGGTGGGTGGGGTACGTTGTACTCCCCAAAAGCGAAGGGGAAGGGGGCAAATCAATGGGTGTGTGGGGGGGGGGGGTCAACATGGGGGGGGGCTTCGGCAGGGGTTTCCTTTATCACAAATATTGTTTGCTGTTTCAGGATCCCCTTTTTTTTGAAAAGGGGAGGGTCGCTAAGGACGGGGGGGGGGGGTGGAGAGCTAAGTCGTGGCCCGGTTTTGGGGGCTTGTGATGATACCCCTATTTGGTAAGTGAGGAGTCACGGTTAGGACTTTTGGGGGGGGGTTTTACACACTTTTGGGGGGCTACTGGATGAAGGTAAATCTGGAAAAATCAATGATCATGGGGCTGGGAGAGTGGGCGAGAGATTGATTGGGGGGTTATTGTGCAGGGAGGATGGGGGTCTGAAATCTGCGGTGTATGTTGAGGTGACCTGGTGCTGCAAGGGGTTAGCAATTCGAATAGGATGGGGGGAACGGTCGCGACGGTTGGGAATGCTGCGACCCACCTTTATCCCTTAGGCAACTGAATTGTCATCAATGATTCTTATATTTTAAAGGGGGTTTTTTCGGCTGTGTGCCCTTAACAGGAAAGGCGATCACGAGTATTCTTAGAATGGTGTTCAAATTTTTTTTGGGGTTCAGGGTGCAACTGGTTGCGGGGATTTTTTTTATATTTTTATTTTAAAAAAAAGTATTACAAAAAAATAATATTAAAATAGTAGGGGTATACTTAACACAAACCTACCTACAGCTAAAATTACCACCACACTTACAACCCTGTGGGTACAAAACCCCCCCCCTTGTTCCCTCATCAATCCTTAAACCAAAAATGGGGATACTGTACAAATATTTTTAGGTAATCTAAAAAAATGAAAAGAACAAAATCAATAAAACAATTATAAACACAAAAAAATCCAGGCAACATCTTTCAGTCTTAACAAGTTTTAAAAAAATATCACAAAATTAAGAAGGGAAAAAAGTTTTAATAACAAAAGGGCCCCAAAAAAGGGTATGAAAAAAAATCCTAAAAATTTCAACCCCAACACATAATGCCAAAACTTAAGACAATCACCCCTAATACATTCGCAAAAAATACACCAGCCTCGAAAGCCTTATTAAAAAACCTGTGCTGCAAACAGGTGCCTATCATCCCCCCCCCCTTCCAAACACGCATTTA